>JASTWP010001987.1:0-54215 GCA_030770255.1 Temnothorax ravouxi | reverse complement strand
TACTTTAATTAGATATTATATTATGTTATTTAAACTTCAATAGTATCTAATTGATATATTTTATATTCAGTAGAACAAATTAATAATAGTCCTTGCTTGCAATTCAAGATGTAATTGGTAATATCAATACATAGCCCATTCGAAAAATGTTTTGAGATAAAAATATAAAGGAGCTCCGTAGTTATTGACGCTGTTTTTCAGCCAATTTCCCTTTAGGTTTTGTAACCAGTGTTTTTGATTTGTTTTTTTCTGGAAAGCTCTGAAGTCCTTTTCCGTGTATCGGTCGCATTATTAAAAGACCATCAAGATCAATTATTATTATGTTGCAATAGTTTTGAAAAAAATTATGGACTATCTCAAGACACGCGTGCCAGCAATAGACAAACAAAGCTTAGATCGCACAATAAAACGTGTATTTTATCCCGATTTGGAGATCACAAAGTAAAACATAACTTAGGTATACAGCGGGAGTAATAAAGCAGCGCCAAGTTTTTTTACAAGAAAAATTTATTTGTTTTATTTTAATTAAATATTTTTATTTTGTGCTGTTATCTCTTTAAATCTTTGTGATTAAAATGATTCTTTGTCATATTATAATTTTGTTAAAAAAAATTAAAGCTTGGGTTGGAATGAGAAGACCTTTGAATGGGAATACAAAGATACGTACCACTTGAGTTTTATTTTTTTTAAGTAGTTGCGCAACAATTATTTTTCAAAGCAATATATATATATATATATATATATATATATATATATTATATATATTGCTTTGAAATATATATATATAATATTTATATTTTCTTTGCAACTGGCGCAATTTAAAGATTTCACATTTTTTTTTTTGAAATACATATCACTTGGGTTGAGTTAGGTAACGCAATTTTGTGAATTATTTTGTTAGGGAGAAATAAAGCTACTATTATTTAGGATTTTTAGCAATAACAATAAATTTTTATTGAACTAGCAAATTAGTAATTGGTCACAAAAACTAATTATATAAAAATTAATATTAGGCTAAAGTAAATTACCTATTACTTAAAAGATTGGTAATTCGTCAGAGAAAAATTTCTATAGTTACGTGAAAATTAGTAATTTAGGCAAAAATAAAATAATTTTTTTTGCAAATTAATAATTAGTAGAAATAAATATTTATTATTAAAATAATTAATAGCTTGTCAAAAATATATATATGCTATAATTTGAAAATAAATAATTAGTGAAAAATAATTATTAATTTTTTAAATAATAAATAATTAGTCTTAGGTAACTTATTTATTTTAAAAATTATTTATTAATTTGTTTTAATATAAATAATTTAATTATTGCAGTTAAACGTGGTTAAAAAAATAATTATGTTAATGTTATATAGGGTGATTCGAAACTGTCGTTTGTCCTTAAAATGTCGTATTCTTGACTTAATTTTGAGACGATTTTTTCTTTATCAAAACTTTGTCCGAAGCTTAGTTTTTGAGTTATTACAAGAAATAGTCAGCGAATCACGGAACGAGTACGGAATGTAGGCAGGGGCGGCGCAACTCACCATCCGACGCGGGTGATTATGTGGGGTTGCGATCAGTGCTTGGTGCTTGCTACAAGCGATAGTGTGTGTGTGTATGCGTACACACACACACACACACACAATTACTCACTTATTCATTCTTACCTTGCAGAGATTTGATGTCTTAATTCATAGTGCTGATGAATATTTGCTTCATGACCGTTGATATCAATGAGACGTTCCCATGTGCGAGAGACACACCGAGTAATAAGCGAGAAGTTTTTTCTTTGGCAAATTGTATCACGTATCGACACGATCACAGATTTACTTACGTACTTGACCGATAAGATTAATAAACAAATCTACCGGTTTATCACTGTTAATTACTACCGATTGATTGTTCGATGACTGAGAATTACTCGAAGAAAGAAACATATTACGCACTAATCAAATCACAGTAAAAGGAAAAACTTCTACTTGATTACATCACAGTAATTAAGTAAAAGTTTTCCTTTTTTTTATTAATTGTATCACGTAATCAACACTTTTACGAAATTACTCGCGCACTCGATCAAGAACAAAAAAGAAACTTGTAAACTATTATTTACTGTATATCCTCGTAGGGTTCACAGTCTAGTATCTTACGGCGTTTTCGAAAGGACCTAACCCTATCCCATTCATCCATTTCCTTTAGACCAACGGTTTAACGTCTCTTCCGAAAGACGGAGCCCAGTTTTTCCTGCACAAGATCCTATCTTGCGGAAGGCGCAGTTTCTTCGGAAAAAAAACTTTTTCCATGTTACATGGCTCTAGTGGACTCGAACCTGGTTCCTCAGGTTACGAGTCTGGCAGCTCTACCACTAGACCACACTGCCGCCCTCGATCAAGAACAATTATAACGGTTAATGCAATTAATTACTACCGATTAATTAATTATTAAAATCACTTTAAGAAAGAAACGCGTTAAATACTTAACTGCACAGCGCACATGTTAGGCCTATTACATCGAGCATTGTGTAATAGGCTTAACGCGTGCGCTGTTCAGTTAAGTATTTAATGCGTTTCTTTCTTAAGTGATTTTAATAATTAATTAATCGGTAGTAATTAATTGCATTAACCTGTTATAATTGTTCTTGATCGAGTGCGCGAGTAAATTCATAAAAGTGTTGATTACGTAATACAATTAATAAATTAAATATAATTCTGTAAAAAATATAAAAGCAATTAATGTTAAGAAAAGAGTACAGTATTTCCCGGTTTTAAAACTGACTTTGTCACAATTATACGATTCATGCTAATAATACAATATTTCGAATAATTATACGATTGCGAATAATATGATATTTCGAAAAATATTTTATCTCTTTTTTACTTTCTTTGCAAGTTAATGGAATATTTATCTAAAGCTCTATATTTCGATTACAATAAACAAGCAATAATATTATAATAATAATATGTAATAATATATTATAAATAATAATATGTAATAAAAAATTAAATTATAAATAAATATATAAATAAACGAGAGATACTGCACTCATAATACGAGACGATTGTTGTACAATAATGTTACAGAGAGCAATTTTCAAGGAAATAATAATATAATACAAATATTTATTTGTTTGACATTGTTAATAGAAACATCCATTTTCTTGTAACGTTTATTATTAACGCTCTAATTTTCAACACTTTTATAAAATATATAATAATAAAAAGCCCACTGTCGCTTTAACATGTACACAATGTTATGTTCACAATAACATCACATAACCTATTGACCGCCACTTTAAAATGACATATGGCCCCGGCAGACCAGCGCGATAGTGTCGCGCGGCGATATCCAATGAGCGTGCAGCAATGAACAGAAAAACTGTACGTTCTGCCGGAGCTCAATAGAGGTAACTGGAAATCACTAAAATTCCCCATGCGGATGCATGTCATTGGTTAATCAATTTCCTCTGTAACTCAGTCGATAACCAATAAGAGAACATATAAATGTAATATACCGTTTTTTCGCTTTTTTATTAACACAACAATTAATGATAATATAATTATACGCTATAAACCTTGCTTGATCACTAAGAAACTTATATACGGAAGCACATATCAAAGTATGTTGTAGTTATCGAGAACTTAAGGTAACTAAGATTCGGCCTCCGTGAAACGCATACTCCCTCGTCTTCGCCAACCGAAGGTTGGCAGCAGTCGGGAGAAAAAAAAGGAAAACTTCTACTTAATTACTGTGATGTAATCAAGTAGAAGTTTTCCTTTTACTGTGATGTGATGGTGGCGTAATGTGTTTCTTTTTTCGAGTAATTCTCAGTCATCGAACGGTAGTTCGATCGGTAGTAATTAACAGTGATAAACCGGTAAATTTGTTATTAATCTTATCAATCAAGTGCGTGAGTAAATCCATAAAACGTGTCGATACGTGATACAATTTGTCAAAGAAAAAACTTTTTGCTTATTACTCGGTGTGTCTCTCGGCACATGGGAACGTCTCATTGATATCAACGGTCATGAAGCAAATATTCATCAGCAGTATGAAGACATCGAATCTCTGCAAGGTAAGAATGAATGAGTGAGTAATTGTGTATGTGTGTGTACGCGTACATACATCGCTTGTAGCAAGCACCGAGCACTGATCGCAGCGAGCACTCCACATAATCACCCGCGTCGGTGAGTCGCGCCGCCCCTGCCTACCTTCCGTACTCGTTCCATGATTCGCTGACTATTTCTTGTAATAACTCAAAAACTAAGCTTCGGACAAAGTTTTGGTAAAGGAAAAATCGTCTCAAAATTAAGTCAGGAATACAAAATTTTAAGGACAAACGATAGTTTCGAATCACAATGTATATGTATATATATATAGTATATGCTTGACTATGAGGAAGCAATTTGCAAGTTTCTGCTTTCACACTTTTCTTTATTGTGATAAGCTTTATTGCGACTAATATTTGTTATATATTACAAAAATCAATTAAGTAATTAATGTTTTTACTAAAATAAACCCTACTAATTGAGGAAATTTCTTATTTCTATTTTGTTCAATCGGTTAGTTAATTCTTACACGGAAGTAATGTGCAATAACTTTCTAATTTGCACACTTTTAAGTTATTTTTTCTAATTCTGTATCGCGTTGTACTTTGGCACTCAAGTAAGGTAGTACAATCCTTTTATTTACTCTCATTTTGATAAAAATTTATACATTGTTTTTTATTTTAAGGAAGTTTTAATTTTTCTACCGTATAAATGCCTGTAGGTTTTTTAATTTCCGCAAATTTTGAGATATTGGGCCATTTTTTTTGTTTTTGTTAAAGGAAGACTTTTTTTAAATATGTGTAAATATATAATATAAAAAAAAATTGTGCATTTAATATAAACGGTGGTCAAAGTTCTAACATTCGCAAGTTTTAAGATACTGATTTTATTTTGTTTTCCGTCGGAGGAAGAAAATGCTTACGCATACCCCAGGGCCGTGATGGTTGACATGTGTGTGAATCAACTATACCTTTTTTAATACAACTTAATAATTTATTGAATCAACCATTGGATCAACAGCAATACAAAATTAGTCCATACAGTAGTTAGTATAGGCATATTCCACCTCAGGAGCTCCGAGAGGGGGAGTGAGGGAGGGTGGTATCGAAATGCGCGGGAGGGTGAGGGGGAGGGGTGAGGGGGCGGGGTATCGAGTTACACAAGGGTATCGGGTTACAAGGAGATAACGCGGTCGGTTGGGGGAGGGGGAGGGGGCGGGGTATCGGATGGAGTATCGGATCATACCACGTGTATGACTCACCGAGGGATGACTTATGCCCGGTATGACTCACCGGGGGATGACTCACCGGCGTTGACTCACCCGCGCCGCGGGATCTGCGTTCGCGGTCGCAGTCGCGCCGCGGGTCTGCGGGTCCGCGCAGGGGGTCCGCGTTCGCGTTTGCGCCGCGGGGTCCGCGTGGCACTTAATTACACTGATGTGTACGCAGCGATATCCATTTTACTTTACATACACTTTGTTGATGTATACACTAACGAGTCTAAATCAATTAGACGTAAATTTCTCCACTGTCCGCTATTCTTTTTCAATATATTTGGTAATTGAGAAACCTGCGGTTCGATTGGTGATCGGCGATTTCGATTTCGCGACGGATTAGATATCTCGTTACGTCGACTCTCCACAAATCCGATCTGCAACAATTCCTCACAAGCGGTTTGCTTATTTTTACGATCGGTTTCCTAATTTTAGGATTGACCATCGGTTTGTACAATTCTACGTACTCGTCGCTCATATCACATTAAAAAAAAAAAATGTTCAAGCATAAAATGATGAAACCGCGGTATTGCACTCACGACTGCACTTCCTCGACTGGAGGCATCACAAAAAACAGTATCATCACAAACGCAACAACAAAACAATCATAAAGGCGACTAATTGCGTCACTAATTCTTCAAAAAAATTTATCCGGACACGTTTAAGCACGCTCACGGCTACGACGAGACTGAATTCAATGACGGAGAATGCAGAACGGAGAAGTCGCCAGAAAAAAATATAATGGCGGTGTATAAAACTGATAGTCGCTTCCAGCGAAAAGTAAGATAAAATACGTCTCGCACTACAAAGGCGAACGCCAACGTCCGCTAGAAGTTTGGCTGCTTGAATTTACAAAACATATATCACGTACCGTAACATAGAAGCGAGGCGCCGATGCACGGCGTCACGCTAGTCGCAGGTCATAAATTATAGCCGCCTGCCATAGGCGCTCGCTCGCATCTTAAGTGTGAAATGACATCTGTTTATAAATACTATCGGCCAAACATCGACGCGAGGCGGCATTTGTTTATCGAACATGTCCCGACGCGCTCGCCTGATTCCCCCCCTTCCCTAGGACCCCTCGCCCTCGAGTCCCCCCCTCTCTCCCCCCGCTCCACCCTGAGCGCACGCCGAAACTCTGATCACCCTCCCCTTCCCTAGGACCCTCTCGCCATCGAGTCCCCCCTGCCCCGCTCCCCCCTCGGAGCACCCGATACAGAACTTTCAAAATAACACCTACTTCCGTGTCCGAATACCCTTCCAATATGAAGTCATTCCCACCGCTTTTATACATTATTCCGAGCTCTGCGGTTCCTTTCAAATACTTAAAAACGCGTTTTGCTGTGTTCCAATGGTTTTGATTATGTTTGTTTAGAAATCGGCTAAGTACATTCACGGCAAACGCTATATCGGGTCTTGATATTACGGTCAAGAACATTAACGAACCAACAGCTTCCCTGTATGGAATATTCGTAATTTCAGACTCATTCTCTTCTACTGGACCAAGTATCGCATGTGGAAACCGGTTTCGCGTCGTTCATGCCAAATCGCTCTATTATTTACGTGATATACGCTCTCTGATGAATTCGCATTGATTTTTCGATCCGATCGCGTTCTATTTGCAAACCCACAAACATTGATGCATCTCCTAAAGTTATTTCAAACGATTTGCCTAATTCGTTAATAATGTAATCAAGAACAACATGAGACTCGCACGCAATCAAACCATCGTCCACGAATAGTGCTAAAAATACAAGTACATTTATAATCTTACCGACATAAATACATTTTTCGGATTAAATTTAAAAACGGCACGAGATTAAATTTTTCCAAAAAGTCTGCAAATTTCGTGTTCCAACATCGCGCGGCTTGTTTGATACCGTAAAGTGATATATTCAAGCGACACATCACAGCATTTAAGTTGCCGTCGACCTGTAGTTCGTCGGGTATCTTTAGATAGAGTTCTTCCTTCACTTCTCCGTGCAAGAACGCCTTCTTCACGTCGAATTGAATCAGCTCGAGATTCAATTGTGTTCCCTGGTAACCATCTCCGATAGAAAACGATTAAAAACGATACAGATGTAGCCGTTTTTAATCGTATCTTATCGGTTCTATTGTTGCATATTTAGAAGACAGATAAAACATTAATCGAATCGAATCGGTTTCTATCGTTTTAGGTTTGAATAAGAAAATAACTATACAAATTTTATAGTTATGAATCGTTTTCTATATGTACAATTATTGCCCGTCTGAATCAATCGTATATACACGATATAATATGTATCGTTATTTATGGTAATAATTTTACCGTATGCATTAATACGGATATATAAGAATAAAATAATAGACATCTTATGGATATTTATAGCAAATCGGCAGCAAATCGGTTCGTTTTCTATCGTATATCAATGATATAAATTGAATCGTTTGAAAACCTTCTACTTTGTATATGTTTTTATAAGGTTAAAACGATAGACATCTTGTCGATATTTATACAACTTAACCAAACCGATACATCTATCGTTTCTTATCAGGATTTTCCGACATACAACTTATCATCTTTTTTACGGCAGCAAATCGGTTCGTTTTCTATCGTATATCAATGATATAAATTGAATCGTTTGAAAACCTTTTACTTTGTATATGTGGTAATTATGTACTTTAGGGGAGGCACCTCCGATGACCTTGACCTTGACATATGTTGTCAAGGTCACCCTCCTGAGTGACCTTCAGAAGGTTTTAGCCGTCGCTCGTTTTTTATTAAAAAGTTATAAACAAAAAAAGTTTGAAAAATGTAGCAGCTATTTTGAGTATTGGAAGGCATAAACGACTAATATTACGTTTTTTTTTAAAGCAAAGAATACTTTATTTTGCGAGAAAGTCGCTGCTTTACCAAAACACAACATTTAAAGCAGTAAATTGTTGATAAATTAAAGTCTTTTTGTTAATGCAGTGAATACTTTATTTCGCGAGAAAGTCGCTGCTTTATCAAAACACAACATTTAAAGCAGTAAATTGTTGATAAATTGAAGTTTTTTTTGTTAAAGCAGAGAATACTTACATAGGTTAGTTGACGCGCTTTAAACACATATATACTGTTAAAGCGCGTCACTAACCTACATAGGTTAGTTGACGCGCTTTAAACACTTAAATACTTTTAAAGCGAGTCATCTAACCTATGTAAGTATTCTCTGCTTTAACAAAAAAACTTCAATTTATCAACAATTTACTGCTTTAAATGTTGTTTTGGTAAAGCAGCGACTTTCTCGCAAAATAAAGTATTCACTGCATTAACAAAAAGACTTTAATTTATCAACAATTTACTGCTTTAAATGTTGTGTTTTGGTAAAGCAGCGACTTTCTCGCGAAATAAAGTATTCACTGCATTAACAAAAAAGACTTTAATTTATCAACAATTTACTGCTTTAAATGTTGTGTTTTGGTAAAGCAGCGACTTTCTCGCAAAATAAAGTATTCTCTGCTTTAAAAAAAAAACGTAATATTAGTCGTTTATGCCTTCTAATACTCAAAATAGCTGCTACATTTTTCAAACTTTTTTTGTTTATAACTTTTTAATAAAAAACGAGCGACGGCTAAAACCTTCTGAAGGTCACTCAGGAGGGTGACCTTGACAACATATGTCAAGGTCAAGGTCATCGGAGGTGCCTCCCCTTAAAGTACATAATTACCATTGTTTCTTATCAGGATTTTCTGACATACAACTTATCATTTTCTTTACAGCAGCAAATCGGTTTGTTTTCTATCGTATATCAATGATATAAATTGAATCCGCATCAACCAAATCGGCGATTAGTTCGCGACAATGCCGCTAAACCGAGCATGATGAAAAACGCTTCTCGTATTTAAAATACATCCAGTCATAATATATAAGCAGACCCCCTGCGAAGCAAAAAGCAGAGAAATCTGTAACGATACGCCCCGACAATACGTATCGTTCCGGCCGACCAACCTGCCGAGAAGCGCCCAGCCGACCATCCGCTGGACAAGAAACGGGCCCGAGGTGCCCGCGCTACATTTAAACTCAGGTAGCATGTATTGTTAGGAAGTCCGCGAACGGACTCACCGCGTAACCGTCTCGGAGCGCCGAGCGGTACCGAAAGCGGCCGAAGACCGCCGAACGCAACCGCGGCGCCGGGACGCCGTAATCTCCAACCGCTCCACCGCATCATCCCGGCGCTCGCGATTGCCGCCGCCGTTACCCCCGCCACACCGACGCCGCCGCGACGGGTATATAACGAGGCGTCTGATAACGATAAGACGATTCTGCGACCGACCAGATCACCGTTCCGACCGATCCTGAGATCCTTCCCGCTAGTCAAACACATTAGGTAGAGAGTTTCTCTGTCTTGGCCGAGCGCGTCTCGGCAAAACGACCGGCTTTCTCTTCCGAATTATCCGAACGAGGGTAGAGTGCTGCTCTGCTTCGAACGAGCGTTTCTCGCCGGATATTTCCTCCGATCCGCGCCGTCTGCCACCAGGGGAGAGCGTTACTCTGCCTACACCGAGTGTTTCTCGGTGGACAGCCCGCGGCTAGGAAACCCTTCCGCCTGTCCTGCGGAATCCACGCGACTCTTTGTCGCCCTCGCGCCGCGCGCCATTCATACGCGCTCCGATACGTCATCGCGCAAATCCGCCCGCGACCCGCCGGAAGAGACCGCTCCGCGCGGACCGCGCTAATCCGCCCATCGGGGCGTTCCTCGCGTACCGATCCGCATACCGCGCTGCCTTGTCATCATCGACTTACACGCGCCTCTGTCTGCATTTCATCTCATCGCGCAATCATCAATCTGTAAATACGCGCACTTCGCGACACTGTACACCGCGAAGCATTGTTATAGTAATAAACATCATATTTTGTTAACAATCCGAATACGCTTCATTCTGCCGACACACACCTCGCATCTGTTCCTCCGCGCCTCCTTCGAACCCGACCCCGCCGCGAGCTAGTTCCGCGCTTCGAAGACAGGTTGTTTCAAATCTAGTATCGTAACTGGAGGGATCTCTTCATATAAAAGGACCTCCTGGCGGTAGCCGCCCTGGACACCGAAAACCGAGCCCAGCGGCCTCCGACTCCTGGCTCTAGTTGCCCCGTTCCCGGCATTCTTCAAAACGATAAAAACCAATTGAAAGAAATGAATCGATATGAATCTGTTTCCTTAATTCACGATTCGTAACGATTGAAATGGATTGACTAAAACCGATTCAAACAATTCATTAACTATATTAAAAACGATAGAAACTGATGTGCAGCTGATAAGACATTTACGATAGGATCCTAACAGTATTTTGTAACGTGAGTTTCTGATAGAGTACCGTAAATAAACGATTCACTAACCGTATTAAAAACGATAAGAAAATTTTTATCGTTTTCTATCGTTGGCGGTTATCAGGGTTGTCTTATATGAGCATCGTGCATCTTATGAAATATCACTTATTGCTTCCATGTTAGAATGCGTATGCAAAAAGCATTGTAACTTGCATTATTTTCTGAAAAAATTGTATAACACATAGTGAGATATCATCATCAATATTGTTATAGTTATGCAGTAAAGAACACTGGTTCTACTTTTAATAATCTTTAATAATAATACTTGAGAGAAAAATACCCAGACAAGCGTGTTTTAGCAAATTCTCTTTTGTACTACTCGAGAAGGATTACTCGTGTCGCTACGTGCAGCTGCCATAAAAGTAACTAGACAAGACAGCGCGCCCTTTTTTAAAATATGACATTTTACTTCATATGCTATATGCTGCTTTACCCATAAAAACGTTTATGACACGGCGCTATATAGCATCAAGTTACATTGACTGCTGCCGAAAAACGTGATGGTGGGGAAAGTCCGAAGCAGTAAGAATAAGATCGGTAGTTCCTTTGTTCTTGGTGGTTATATAAATAAGCCTAAGGCTCGATTCTTGAATTCATTCGCAAGTTCTATTTTACGAAAAATCTACAAGTTAATTGGTTAAAACGAGAGCCAATCAACTTGCAGCTTTTCTGTAAGAGCAGAATTTGCGCATACGTTTCTTTTGCAAATAATTATTTTTAAAAACTTTTTTTCTTTTTTAGAGGATTACTGTAATTTATAAAGCACTCTCTATCTACACTCTTGTATGACAATCTTGTATGATAACATAATTACGAGTTTTATGTTTTTGGGGGATATTATTGAAAACATTCGAAAGACTGCTTGTAGTATCGGTAGTTGAATGGAAATGCGATAATTGTATATAATGTTAAGAGTAAAATAATTATAAATAAAGTTAAAAGTTGATATTTGTTAAGCATTCATGATTATTCATCAATTGATATTACATAACAAAGCAATGTAATGAAATATAATAAAATTTGTTTCAGAAACGAGCGTCGAGAATAAGCTTTCGTTGTCAGCAGACTCGATAAACAGCGGTGGAATGTCGTTCACAGATCATCACCGGGTATCAAGGTCGATTTTAAAGAAGTCCGATAGTGGTAATAATTATTATAGCAATGCTGGTGATTCGGATACTGAGAAATTGATTACGGACAGCATGTCCACGGCGAGCATATGTGATAATGAAAGCTCGTGTGATACCTCAGCCAATACGAATAGTGCGCAAAAACGTCCGATCTCGCCATTATTTTCGCGACAGGTTCTTGAATCGATATTCCGCACAAATAACAACGCTGAGAAAGAGTACACGAAAGACAAAGAACATAAAAAAGTTAGCATCGCAAGGATGTCGAAGATTCTATTTAGTGATATCGAAGGTTGGTATAAATATACAGAACTATATAATCATACCTCATTGGATAGGGTATCTGACAGTAGATGTGACGCTCATGTATAGATAAAGTGAGTTAAACTGAACAAAAAAGTCCTGTATTGTTTTGCAATTTTTGAATATAATAAATAATAAAAAATTAATTAATAAAGAACTGTAAATAAACATACATTGCACAATTCTGGATCGCACTCACTATAAACTTCTGCACCTGAAACAGAGACTAATATATCGTAAATAATTAAGATTTCATTCAGGCTTCCTCTTAAAACTAATATGGTAAACATTTAGACTCGTACTGATTTTATATTAAATTTATAAATACTAAAAGAATCACAATTGAGGTTTGTCTCTATTGTGAATTCAATTGTTATTAAAAATGATATTTTATGGCATCCAAGAACAAAGAGCTGAAGAAATTACATGGCAAGTTAGCCCAGTCAATAGAGCTCGAAAAAGCCGCTGAAATGGAATTAATTCCGGGAAGCGATTTTCTTTTTTTGTCTGTTTCGGAAGGGTCATTGGTAGTCTAAAACCGGATTTTCGGGATTCTAACCCTGGAGCGTTAGCCGCCATTTTGATTAGAAGGGTGATTTTGTAAATATCTCGCTTATTTTCAACTTTAGAGTGAAAGTGGTGATAACCAAACTTGTAGAAAATTTAATACTCTACAATTTTGGTCCTTATCATTTTTCACCTAGGATCAATATTTTGGGTTTTAGACTCGAAAGTTGGGGGTGAATTTTTTTTTATTTTTTGAATTTACTTGGTATAATGAAAAACATCTTTTCCACACCACCACGGGGGTAGAGTTTATGGCGCGTTTTTTTAGCGTCCTAATTCACGCATAAATCCTTGACTTAGTTCACCCCCAACTTATTCACCCCCAACTTTCGAGTCTAAAACCCAAAATATTGATCCTAGGTGAAAAATGATAAGGACCAAAATTGTAGAGTATTAAATTTTCTACAAGTTTGGTTATCACCACTTTCACTCTAAAGTTGAAAATAAGCGAGATATTTACAAAATCACCCTTCTAATCAAAATGGCGGCTAACGCTCCAGGGTTAGAATCCCGAAAATCCGGTTCTAGACTACCAATGACCTTCCGAAACAGACAAAAAAAGAAAATCGCTTCCCGGAATTAATTCCATTTAAATGTCTCTATTGACTGGGCTAAGTCGTCAAATGCAGATGCAGACTCATATGATAAACATTTGACGACTTGCCATTTAATTTCTTCAGCTCTTTGTTCATGCATGCCATTAAATATCATTTTTAATAGACAATTGAATTCACAATAGAGACAAACCTCAATTGTGATTCTTTTAGTATTTATAAATTTAATATAAAATCAGTACGAGTCTAAATGTTTACCATATTAGTTTTAAGAGGAAGCCTGAATGAAATCTTAATTATTTACGATATATTAGTCTCTGTTTCAGGTGCAGAAGTTTATAGTGAGTGCGATCCAGAATTGTGTAATGTATGTTTATTTACAGTTCTTTATTAATTAATTTTTTATAAAAAAATTGACCAATCACAGTTGATTATTCTCCTCAAATTCGACTATAATTGGTTAATTTCTTATAAATTATGCTACGATACGACCAATGTAGAACCAGGGTAAATCATCGATGAACTATATATAAAAGAAATTAATGAACCATTATAAAAGAAATTATAATGAATTATTATGGCAATAATAGAGTAATAAAAAATTATGTTAAATATCTGATAATACATGTAAAACATATAATATATTATTTGATATTTAATATGCGTTTTACTTACGGTGCGACTCTTATGGAAAAATACACTCAACTTTTGGTGTTAACCGTTAAAAAAACACCATAGAAAAATCCTTCAAGTTGGGTGTGATTTCGGACCGCCAATTGAAGGTTAACCATCATTTGAAGGTTAATCTTTAATTGTTCGAAATAACGCCCAACTTTAAGGGTTTTTCTTTGGATGATGGTTAATCTTCAAGTGATAGTTAACTTTCAATTAATAGTTAATCCTTAAAAATGACGGTATAACCCTTATGGAAAAATACACTCAACTTTTGGTGTTAACCGTTAAAAAAACACCATAGAAAAACCCTTAAAATTGGGTGTGATTTCGGACAGCCAATTGAAGGTTAACCATCATTTGAACCATCATTGACGGTCCAAAGTAACACCCAACTTTAAGAGTTTTTTTTTGGATGATGGTTAACCTTCAAGTGATAGTTAACCTTCAATTAATGGTTAATCCTTAAAAATGACGGAATAAACCCTAAATATAAACCCTGAAATGAAAGTAACAAATATGGCGTCTCAATGAGAATCTCTTAAGGCTCCGCTCGCTAAACCGGACTCCTCGCCTCGATCCTTCCTCTCGGATCGAGCCGCAGCTCTCCCTTTCGTAGTGGTGGAGCTCTCCCTGGTGATCCGATTTTCGCTCGGTTGGTCTCCAGAACACGCGCCACAACGATCAATCCGTCAAGAAAGAGATAACGGATTCGACACATTCAAAGAAACGCAAGCAAGTGCGGCCAAATATGACACCATTATGTGTAATTTACTACACGTGTGGTAAGTGACTTGTGTAGTAGACTACACATGTAATCTACAAATGTGTAATACACTATTACACGCGTGTATTAAACGTAATGCTACCAGTAATCCATAAAATTTGAAATAGCGAGTCTTATCATATATGGAGGGGTAAAAATCACAGTGGTGTAAGTCAAATTTTTAAAAATATTTTCTCGTGTGCATAGATGCAATCTGTACAATATATAAATTGCATCTATGCACACGAGAAAATATTTTTAAAAATTTAAGTTACACCACTGTGGTTTTTACTCCTCCACCTCCATATATAGTATACTACTTTTACTTCAATGCAGCTGTATATAAATTATTTTTATAAATATTGTTTGAAATTTATTAGATTTAATGTATCACTTTTTAACCACATTTTATTATTTTTTTTTCATATTTTATAAGTAATTTTATAATGAGCCGGCACTGGTTTCTGACATTTACCCGACATTATATACAAGAAATATTATATTATATATCCAATTCAAAATTTTATTACTTTTTAAACTGAATTTGTTTCTTAAGATGATTTTTGAAAAATTATATATTTGCGCTGATTATGACATATGTAGACTATATATAACACTTACATCAAATTAAGAAATAGTCTACCACGTAAGGCAGTTGGCTCACGATTCAGAAGTCCCGAGGTCCCGAGTTCGAATCCCACCAAGGTAAGTGTGTTTTTCAAATACAAGAAAATATTTATAATCATAGACTGCATTTTAAGAAACAAATTTAGTTATAAAATAGTAATAAAATTTAAAAAAAAAAATTTTTTATGCCGGGTGAATATCGTAAATCAGTGTCCTTCTAGTATTAAGAGGACTGCAATCTTGTAGTCCTATAATCCTGTAATATTTTCCTGTAATCCGAGCGTATAGTACGAAAATATTACAGTATATTACAATACTTCAGTCTGTAATTTCGTGTAATACTTTTATGTAGTTCCTGTAATATAATTTTTTGTAATCCGCTGTAGTTTCTTTCCGTAAGGAGATTGGCGCCACTAATCATTGCGTGTGAAAACCGGCCTTAAGTTAGAGTGGGTAGTACTTTGTTTATATATCAACAAGTATACTTTGTTATATCTTACATTTAACCATAAAAATATTTTTAGAATAATATAGAAAGTTGTGAATAGTTGTAATTTTTACAATCAATTTTTACAATAATTTGCAACTTCTACAAATTACTATTTTTATAAAAAAATTTCTTAGAACGTTGTAGAAAGTTGTAAATAGTTGTGATTTTTACAATAATCTACAACTTCTACAACTTACTACGTTCTTATAAAAAATATTCGCAGAATATTGTAGATAGTTGTAAATAGTTATAATTTTTACAATAATCTACTTCTTCTACGATTTACTACGTGTTTGGCGCTCGCCAAATTGTATATATAGGTTCTCATTAGTTTAGTTTATGTACATACTATTTTGATTATCTCTCGTTTAACGTATTTCGGGACTCGCGCGAAACGTCGGCGGATCGCGATCGACACGCGTAATCGATGTTTCCGCGACTCACCAATCGGTGCTGCCCTCGTTCACCCCCACGAGGGCACCCGTCTAACGAAGAGCAAGTACTCCCGCTCCCGACACTTACAGCGCCGGAGCACGAAGCACTCTCTCACAAGAAGTCCTTCGTTTAACACGTCTCGGGGTGCTACACGCACTACGCTATACCGTCGGTTTCCGAGATCCAGAAAGTTCGCCAGATCGACGGCCTTCCGTGCTTGCTTGCCTTGCTGTCTGCCTTGCTTGTCCTGCTGTTTGCTTGCTGCCTGCCTTAGCCCGCTGCCTTGCTTGCTGCCTGTGCCTCGCCTGCGCTTGCTGCACGTGCCACCACGAGCTTGCACGAGACGGATCCTCGAGGAGACGACGGCATCCCGAACGGTGAGTCGCATGCCTTTTACATCGATTCTCGCTTTCTATTCGCTTTGGGGAGGCATTACACACCTCCCCTGGTCCTTCGAGTCACGCTTATCGCAAATCCGGGGACGGCTCCACCGCCCCCCGAGCATTGGTCCTTCGAGCCGGATCGTCGCGTCATTGAATACCGCCGACCTTTCGCTAGAGTACCTCGTTAAGTGCGTTAAAGAGCTATCGCGCAAGGCTTCCCTAGACGTGGAACGCTTTCGTGAAGTTAATTCGCTCGCGCCTTTGCATCTTTATAATCGGAGTAGCTCGCCCGCCACGATATCTCTCGATCGCAGGATCGCTCAATCGCAGGATCGCTCGCGACGGGAATACACGCGCGGAGCCGTGTGCACCATTATCGCTGATCGCTCGGCCGTCGAATTAACAGTACATAATTAAATCGTCATCGTCGCCCAGCTAGCAATACGATTGAATATATTAATTAAGGAATATTCTTTCGCGAATATTCCATCGTGCCATCGCACATACATTTCAAACGAGCCATCCGTTACTCGCCACCTTGGCGGGCGGACGCTATTGTTTGTCTCTCTTTTTTTGTCGTCGGAATTCAGGAGTCTTTGTGCCTCGTTGTTTTCGTACGCCTTGTGGATCGTTCGAACTGCCATCGACTCAGAATAATATTTCGCTGTCCTTCGACCGTTCTGACTTGTATACGCTATTATAATTCTCTATTATAATAAGCACTGGTCGTTTCTTATCTCATTCGCCTCTTCGCGGTGAAATATTCAAGTTCTCGCAATTATTCGTCGCTAAATTGCACCATGTCAAAGAACGCACAACCTCGTCGTGAATTGTGCATTCGTCGTATGCGTGAGATCCATGATCTCTCCCTACAAGCCGCAACCGACGCGGCAATGCGCGCAAACTTCCTCAGCCGCTACTCGAGCGTGGCAAAACTCGCGGATGATTTTGAGAGTGCGCATCTGAAGGTCGTGCAGGAAACCTCGGATTTCGACGCCGAGGACGTGATTCGGGCCGAGTTCGATAAGATGCACTACGCTGTAAAGGGCCGGTACCACATGGTCACCGGCGCGCCGCACGGAACCGCACAGACGCAGCCCTCGGGCCAGACCTCGGCTATCAAATTGCCGAAGATCGCGCTTCCGCAGTTCTCGGGCGATCTATCGCTATGGCCTTCTTTCATCGCGTTTTTTAATACGTCGATACATGATAACCGGCAGATTTCCGCGATCGAGAAATACCAATATCTGTTGACATCGCTGAAGGACGAAGCCCTCAACGTAATTAAAAACTTGCCGTTCGCCGCGGAGTACTATCCGATTGCTTACGACGCGCTCCTCGCTCGATATCGGAACAAAAGGAAGCTTGCGGACTATCATTTACGCTCCATGTTTGAGGCAACACCGCTGAAGACGGAGTCGGCCGAGGCTCTCCAAAAATTGTTAGACGCGTTTACCGAGAATACGCGCGCGCTCTCTCTGATGAAATTCCCGACAGATTCGTGGGATTTTGTTCTGCTGACCTTCTTGTTGGACAGGCTTCCGCGTTCCCTTCGGGAAAAATTCGAATCTGCTCACCGGGCTGAGGAAATACCGCGATATGCTCAACTCACGAAGTTTCTGTCAGAACATTGTAAGGTTCTGGAGGCCGCCGCGGGTCCGTCCACTACATCGATCAAACCTAAGCCTAAGTCGGTCTCGTCGTTCGTTACTCATACGGCCGACTGCCCGATTTGCAAGGAACAGCACTACATCTCAAAGTGCCCGCGATTCCTAAAACTCTCGCCGAGGGAGAGACAGTCTAAGGCGCGCGATTCGAAACTGTGCCTTAACTGCCTGCGATCGGGGCACGGAATGAAGAACTGTCCTTCCGCGTGGACGTGTCGAACATGCGGCGCGAAGCATCATACGCTCCTGCATTACGAGCGGAGCTCGGACTCTAACTCTACGACCGAACCTGTGACCGCGACTCCTGCCGCGCAGGACCTCGCGGACGCTCCTCAATCGGAGGAAAAACCGATCGTCACAATGACGAGTCGAGCCGATAGGGTCGTGCTATTATCCACCGTACGAGCTGAGGTGATAGACGCCCACGGCAACGCGTTACCTGTCCGTGTGCTATTGGATAGCGCGAGTCAGGCTAATTTCGTTACAGAAGGCTGCCTTCGGAGAGGCGGCTTCCGTCGAACGCGACACAGTGCGACCGTATTCGCGGTAAATGAGACTAAGGCGGCCACAACGAAGGGCCTTACCTCTTTCGTAATTCGTGCGCGCGGTCGAGACGATACTCGATTCTCAATCGAAGCTACGGTCCTCCCTCGCATCACCTCGCCGTTGCCTAACGAAAGGATTGAAGTCCAATCGTGGACTCATTTGAAGGGATTGACGCTCGCGGATCCCGAGTATTGCTTACCCGGTAATATTGACATTTTATTGGGAGCAGAGTGGTTTGTATCCCTATTGCGTGACGGTCGTCGTAAGGGAGGGAAGGGAGAACCCGACGCTTTCAATACAATTTTCGGTTGGGTACTCACTGGTGCGGTATCTTCAGTGCAAGCCGCACCCCTGCGTTCGTTCGCGACTACACTCGAGTCGATCGAGACCTCAATCGGCCGCTTTTGGCAATTGGAAGAGGTGCCGGACGACACTTCGTGCTCGGAAGAAGATCGCCGTTGTACGGATTTCTTCGCTAGGACCACGTATCGGGATTCCTCGGGTCGGTTCGTGGTTTCGTATCCATTCGCGACAGATCCTCCTACATTCGTCGACTCGCGTTCCATCGCCGTAAGTCGTCTCCGTGCACTCGAGCGCCGATTCAGATCTAACCCTGAGTTTCGCGTCAGTTATAACAAGTTCATGCAAGACTATCTCGACAGCGGTCATATGAAATTGCTACGTAATCCATTCCCGGCGGATGGACACGTTTATTATTTGCCGCATCACGGCGTGTACAAACTCGATAGCACTACCACGAAGCTGCGGGTAGTTTTCAACGCTTCGTCGCGATGCGCTAACGGGCTGTCGCTGAACGACACGTTGCTTAGCGGTCCGAAATTGCAGCAAGACTTGCTCGCAATCTTAATTAGATTTCGCGCCGAACCGGTGGCCCTCACCGCGGATGTGAAGCAGATGTTCCGCCAGATCTGGATAAACCCAGCGCAATGCGACTACCAACGCATTGTCTGGCGTTTTTCAGAGTCAGATCCTATCTTGGATTATATCCTCCAGACGGTTACCTTCGGCGTAACTAGCTCACCGTTCCTGGCGATCTACTGCTTACTCCAGCTCGCGATCCTATATCGGACAGAATATCCCTTGGCCTACGCCGCTTTACTCGAGGCTCTTTACGTCGACGATGTCGTGATTAGCGTTCGTACCGTGGAGCAGGCTCGCGCACTTCGTGACCAGCTGCTATCGCTACTCCGCCGCGCCGGCTTCGAGCTTAGAAAATGGGCGAGCAGCCATCCCGCCGCGTTGGATGGGCTCGACCCTCAGTTATGCAATCAAACAATGTTGTCGTTTGAATCGAGCGAGGATCATTCCGTTAAAACCTTAGGCCTACGATGGCACTCACAATCCGATAGTTTCGGATTTCACGTCAATCCGTTAGACCGCAAGTGCACTAAGCGTACTATACTCTCGGAGGTGGCGCGTATCTACGACCCCCTGGGATTGCTGGCTCCACTCACGTTTATCGCGAAATGTCTCATCCAGCGCTTGTGGAAGCTCAAGCTGGAATGGGACGACGAGCCTCCGCCCGATATCTGTCGCGATTGGGATCGTTTCCAGGCGGAAGTCGACGAGCTCGCTTCCCTACGCATTCCTCGCACGTTTGACACACGCAATGTCATTCGCTGTGAACTGCATGGCTTTAGTGATGCCAGTGAACTGGGCTACGGGGCCGTGATTTATTTACGTTTTGTCACCCGGGATGGTGTAGTCGTTCGTTTGCTCTGCGCGAGATCTAAAGTGGCACCGCTCCGGTCCGTCTCTATTCCACGTTTAGAGCTCTGTGCAGCTTTGCTACTCGCTAGACTCATCACTTACGTGCGTCAAGTCCTCAAGGGACACCTCGAGATCGACGCCGAATACGCGCGGTCGGATTCCGAGGTGGTTCTTGCGTGGATTCGCTCGTCTCCACACAAGTGGAAGACATTTGTTCGCAACCGTGTCGCTCTTATTCAAGAGAAACTTCCGGTCTCTGCTTGGGGCCACGTCAATACGGAATCCAATCCGGCGGATCATTGCTCCCGCGGACTTTATCCCCGAGATCTGGTAGCTAATACGATGTGGTGGACGGGCCCCGAATGGCTCGTGCACTTCGAGCCCCAAAACGAACCTACCTCTCGTTTAGATATTCTTCCTACGGAGGAGGAACGAATCGCGGTTCTTGTCGCGCTCGATTCACCCGACGCGGTGTATACGTTATTGGATAGATTCTCGTCGTTAGACAAAATCTGTCGAATAATCGCGTATATGTTTCGCTTTGTAAATAGGTTTCGCGTCAAGTCGACTCGCGCGTCCTTGGCCATTGATCAGCTCGAGCTGCATTCCGCACTACTGATCATAGTAAAAATAGTGCAAGCGGATGCATTCCGAGAGGAAATAGACCGGCTTAGGGTCGGGAAGGGGATTCCTAAGCCTCTTCTCAAGCTCGCTCCCTTTCTCGATCCCTCGGGCGTTCTCAGGGTGGGCGGTAGACTCGTGCAGTCAGCGCTGCCGTTCGAGAGCAAGCACCCCGCACTCCTACCTAGCAAACATCGACTCACGGAGCTCGTGATCGAGCAGATGCACTGCGCTCACCTCCACCCGGGTAGACGCGCGATGCAGTACTTATTGGCTCGCAGGTTTTGGATTCTCGGAGTACACCGCGCAATTCGACGTGTGCTTTCGCGATGCCATAAGTGTTTCCGAGCCAATCCTCGCGCTACTCCACCTTTCATGGCGACCCTGCCGGCTGAGCGAGTCAGTCAGGTCAAGCCATTCTCGATTACAGGAGTCGATTTCGCGGGACCATTCTCGTTGGTCACCCGTCGAGCCCGCGGAGTCTCCTCCTTCAAAGCATATGTCTGTTTGTTCGTCTGCTTCGCAATCAAAGCTATTCACCTGGAGGTAGTACTTTCGTTGTCTACGGATTCATTCCTAGCTGCGCTGCAACGATTCGTGGCGCGACGCGGACGCTGCTCGCTCCTTTATAGCGACTGCGGCACTAATTTCGTGGGGGCCGCGCGCGAACTCGAGACTCACATGAGCCTCGCGGCGGAGCGAGAGAGAATCAAGTGGACATTCAATCCTCCCTCCGCGCCCCACTTCGGGGGCCTCTGGGAGTCGGGCGTCCGGTCTTTCAAAACCCACCTGCGACGAGTGGTGGGCGACCAAGTCTTGACGATCGAGGAGTTTACTACGGTTCTCGCACAAATCGAGGCCGTCTTGAACTCTCGTCCCCTCTGCCCCGTGAGTACCGATCCGTCAGACCTCGAGGTCCTATCCCCGGGGCATTTCCTTACCATGGAGCCCCTGGTATCCGTTCCCACGCACGACGTGACTCCCGTGCCTGTTAATCGTTTGAGTCGATGGCAGCTCATTCAGCGAATCCACCAGGACTTCTGGAAACGCTGGCACCAGGAGTATCTCAACACGCTCCAACAGCGTCCCAAATGGTTGAACTCCGTGAATCAGATCGCTGTCGGCTCGCTGGTCCTCATCAAGGACGCCAACATGTCCCCGTTACGTTGGAAACGTGGACGCGTGGAGGCGCTACACCCGGGTAGCGATGGCGTCTCGCGTGTCGCCACGGTGCGGGTGGCGGATGGCTCGGTCGTGCGTCCCCTTGTGAAATTGTGCCCCCTGCCAATGGGCACCGTTCCACAAGCGACTGTCACCGTTTAAAATTTAAAATACAACACGTTGTATTTTGGTGGGCGGTATGTTTGGCGCTCGCCAAATTGTATATATGGTTCTCATTAGTTTAGTTATGTACATACTATTTTGATTATCTCTCGTTTAACGTATTTCGGGACTCGCGCGAAACGTCGGCGGATCGCGATCGACACGCGTAATCGATGTTTCCGCGACTCACCAATCGGTGCTGCCCTCGTTCACCCCACGAGGGCACCCGTCTAACGAAGAGCAAGTACTCCCGCTCCCGACACTTACAGCGCCGGAGCACGAACACTCTCTCACAAGAAGTCCTTCGTTTAACACGTCTCGGGGTGCTCACGCACTACGCTATACCGTCGGTTTCCGAGATCCAGAAAGTTCGCCAGATCGACGGCCTTCCGTGCTTGCTTGCCTTGCTGTCTGCCTTGCTTGCCCTGCTGTTTGCTTGCTGCCTGCCTTAGCCCGCTGCCTTGCTTGCTGCCTGTGCCTCGCCTGCGCTTGCTGCACGTGCCACCACGAGCTTGCACGAGACGGATCCTCGAGGAGACGACGGCATCCCGAACGGTGAGTCGCATGCCTTTTACATCGATTCTCGCTTTCTATTCGCTTTGGGGAGGCATTACACACCTCCCCTGGTCCTTCGAGTCACGCTTATCGCAAATCCGGGGACGGCTACACCGCCCCCCGAGCACTACGTCTCATAAAAATGTTTGTAAAAAAGTTGTTACAATTTTCTATTACTTTTTACAACTTTCTACAATTTACTATAATTTACTACCATTTATCATGAATTTCTACAATTTTCACAAATTTGTAGAAATTTGTGATTTGTTGTAGAGGATTGTAATTTTTCATAGAAATACATAAATTGTTGTAAAATTATTTCCACCAGGGATATGAAGAAAGTATGCAATGAATCGACGTACTGTTTGTAAATCTAAACGACTTTCTGCGAACCACGTATTATAAAAAAATACTAAAATTCATATTACACTTCTTCTTGAATTGTTTTTTATGACAGTTACGAATATATTCTACATTGTAACACCAAAACAATAAAAAATTGTGATCAAAAGTCATCTAATTATTACATCAAGGACAACACGCAGAACTTGGCAGAACTTTGTGGTTTATTAGATAATCAATAAGTTTATTTTTATCATCACATATTCCCAGAAACTCGTAAAACTTCATTTTAAGTCGTATCAGTCTTGCAACAACGATTGACAAAAGGTGACTGATAGAATAAGATAGAACACAAACACGCCAAATAGACCGAATACTGTAGTATGTAAATAAGGTCAGAAGCTAGTATGTATATGTATAAACGAGCTTGTAAAGCACGCCACGAACCCATGTGACAACTCGTCTTGCGTGGAAAGTGTATGCGTGAACGATTTCGACATATATATTAGTCATTTTTATGCCTTCTATTACTCAAAATAGCTGCTATATTTTCCAATTTTTTTTTGTTAATAATTTTTTAACGAATAACGAGCGACTGCTAAAACCTTCTGAAAATCACTCATGACCTTGAAAACATATATCAAGGTCATTGAAATCGGTGAGGTCGCCCTTAATCCGAAGGTTTACCGTTTGTTTGCTAATACAAAACATTTTTCTCAGTGTAAAATGTATTTGAAATGTTTCTGAAGTGTTTCTGCAATATTACGTAGATATATTTCAGTAATATTATCGAAATATTGCCGAAATCTTTCAGCAAGGTTGCACTTAAAATGATTGCGGGCATTGAAACATTGCAGAAATGTTGCAGAAACGGTCGGGAAATATTAATGAAAAGTGTAATATTTTAAATGGAATTTTGCAGAAATGTTTCTGAAATATTACATGCCGAGTGGGGTATTTCAAAAATAACAAACGGCTTGGCTTTTTTTAAGCCATTTTCAGTGTTTAATAAAGACGATGGTAATACATTTCTGCTCGACATAAGGCGGGAGACTCCTTCCTCAGAGAGATGTCAAGTTGTGCTCGGAAACACGAACAAGTGGATATCCCAGTGAGAAAGTTAATATCGAAACGATGTCGAAACGACGTCGAAATTAGCTTAAACGTCGAAATTAGCTCGAAAACGCTGACAAGAGTAAGAAAAGTCAACGTTCGTTTGAATTTCGACATATTTTCAAGTAATCTTAAATAAACTGACATGAATGATAGACAGCCACTCCTGTTACTGTTTTGTTCAATTTTACTGTTGTAACTTTGTGCACATCTGTTTATATGCAAAATATCGATTCGAGGTTGAAATGATATCAATATGATACTACAATTCGATGTTGAAATAACTCATTGATTCGACATCGATTTGACGTCGATTTGACGAGTCATTTCTTAGGTCTATCCAGGTCTATCCAAACAAACTTGCATAGGTGCATAACCATATGCATAAAAAAACGGATTGGTTTATTTCCTTAAGCACATGCATATGGACCAATCAATTCTCTTATGCTTATGTTTATGGGCTTATGCAAGTTTGTGTGGATATAGTTTTACTGAGTAAAGCGGGGAACACAGACTTTTGCATAACGCATAATACGTAAGCATAAGAAAACTGATTGGTCTATTTCTTTATGCACATGTGTATGGACCAATCAATTTTCTTATGCTTACGCGTTGTGCAGAAGTGTGTGCTCCTCGCTTATAAAGAATTTTCATATACGGCACAGATGCTTGCAGTTACATTGCAGAAACGTTACAACATTGCAAAACGGCGAATATTCACATACAATCAACAATAATATTCGCCGCAATTAATTTTCTTAATATGATTAGTTAAATTATTTTGTATATGTACTGAAAAAGACTCCGGTAAAAATTCTTTTATATAAAAACATATCTAATCAGTGAGAAAGCTAATATCGAAACGATATGTCAAAACAACGTCAAAACAACGTCGAAATTAGCTCGATTATGCTGGTAAGAGTAAAACAGTTAATGTTTGTTTCATTTTCGACATATTTTCGAGTAACCTTAAATAAACTGATATGAATGATAGACAGCCACTCCTCCCAGATAGCATAGCTGATCTTTATAAATTCAAAAAAATCTAAATTTGATCTGTATGAATTCATAAAGATCAGCGGTGCCATCTGGCTGGGCTGTTATGTTCAATTGTTGTTTTGTTCAATTTTACTGTTGTAATTGTGCACATTCGTTTATATGTAAAATCTCGATTCGAGATCAAAATGATATCAATATGATATACTACAATTCGATGTTGAAAATACTCATCGATTCGACATCGATTTGACGTCGATTCGAAGTCATTTTTTACTTACTGGAATAAATGATTTCAAGTTTTGTTTTTTTAGTTTTGTTATTGCGCTAAGATCATTCCTTATAATTAACATTGCTGTCTTGCTGGAATTTAGAAATAAATTGTGCAAATATTGATAAATATTCATATTGATAAAGGTCTCTACTAGTATTGTATTGTTGCAAATATTACATAATATGTAATTGCAACATTCCCAATTTTATCCAGATTTTGTCATATAATCTTTATAATCTTTTCCTATCATGGTATTAGTGGAGTCATATTACCTGAGATTTCAGATAAATGTGAACTGCTCTAGAGGAGCAGTTTTTTTGCATGATTCGGTCAAGGGCAATGAGAATAAAGATATCCTGGAGTTTCCATATTGAGCGAGGTACGGAAGGTTGTTTTTTTTAACGTTTTTTAAAAAAATAGCGTTTTTTACGATTTTTTCTTCGGTTTTTTTTAAATATCTCCGGTTCTATCTATCGTACAGAAACCAAAAAAATACTAATTTCTTCGTCTTGAAATTGCCTACAAAACATTCTTACATCGCGAGTCGAAATTCCTGCAACATAACCTTTAAAAAAAATAAAAACCCCATTATATGGGAAATTTTGGTTTTTATTTTTTATCTTATCTTCCAAGCAGTCAATTGCTTTACTATTCTGGAAAAACATACTTCCTTTAGTCACAAATAAACCAAAAAAATTTTATGTAAAAATATTCTTTATAGAGGATTTTATATTAGTTTGAAGTTTAAAATTGCCGCTCTAATAACTTTGGTGCAACACACCCTAGGGACCTTTTTTTTAAATTGTTTGTTTTTTTATGCTAGAAAAACTGAAAGATGACTATAAGTAATATTGTCTAAATACAAGTAAAAAATTTATAAAAACGATATAAAAAATTTTTTTTATTTTTTTCATCGATTTTGCACGTAATGCATTATTTATACAATCTTTACCCATTTTTATTTTTATTTGTTTGTAATTTCATTAATTATACAACATATTACAATGTTTTCTACGTATTACGACATAAAAAAAATTGCTGTGAATCCTTATCGCATTATAATCGCAAGAATTGTAGGCTCCACGTAGGTCGTTTCTCCCAAATGTGTGCATCAAACGATGTAGGCCTTGAATTCTAGAGTCTCAATCCCTGAATTGAACAAATTGAAAATATAAAGCGATGCCATTTTTTTAAAAATGAAGTATTCATAATTTACCTTAATAGATGCTCAAGATGGTCTACATTAAACGTCGCCGTTTCGCCACTACGATGATGCTGAAACTAGCAGCCGAGCGCTAGCGGCCAAAGTAGAAACGGTCAAAAAAATAGAAATACACATTGCTCCCGCTCCTACATGACTTAAATTGTTGCTGAAGATGTGTAGAATGCTGTAAATAAAAAATAAAAAAAAAAATGTCCGTGCATTTGGCAATGTATTAACGAAGCGCGCTATCTCCAGCAGCAGTCACGACGTCTCGTTAATACATTGCCAAATGCACGGACATTTGTTTTATTTTTTTATTTTTATTTACAGCATTCTGCACATCTTTAGCAACAATTTAAGTCATGTAGGAAGTGGGAGCAATGTGTTTTTCCATTACGTTTGGCATCGTGCAAAAGTGCAAAGCACGCTCTATAACGTTTTCAAACGCTTAAAAAATAGAAATACACATTGCTCCCGCTTCCTACATGACTTAAATTTTGCTGAAGATGTGCAGAATGCTGTAAATAAAAAATAAAAAAATGTCCGTGCATTTGGCAATGTATTAACGAGACGTCGTGATTGCTGCTGGAGATAGCGCGCTTCGTTAATACATTGCCAAATGCACGGACATTTTTTTATTTTTTTATTTTTTATTTACAGCATTCTACACATCTTCAGCAACAATTTAAGTCATGTAGGAGCGGGAGCAATGTGTATTTCTATTTTTTTGACCGTTTCTACTTTGGCCGCTAGCGCTCGGCTGCTAGTTTCAGCATCATCGTAGTGGCGAAACGGCGACGTTTAATGTAGACCATCTTGAGCATCTATTAAGGTAAATTATGAATACTTCATTTTTAAAAAAATGGCATCGCTTTATACTTTCAATTTGTTCAATTCAGGGATTGAGACTCTAGAATTCAAGGCCTACATCGTTTAATGCACACATTTGGGAGAAACGACCTTCGTGGAGCCTACAATTCTTGCGATTATAATGCGATAAGGATTCACAGCAATTTTTTTTATGTCGTAATACGTAGAAAACATTGTAATATGTTGTATAATTAATGAAATTACAAACAAATAAAAATAAAAATGGGTAAAGATTGTATAAATAATGCATTACGTGCAAAATCGATGAAAAAAATAAAAAAAATTTTATATCGTTTTTATAAATTTTTTACTTGTATTTAGACAATATTACTTATAGTCATCTTAAAGAGCATAAAAAAACGAACAATTTAAAAAAAAAGAGGTCCCTAGGGTGTGTTGCACCAAAGTTATTAGAGCGGCAATTTTAAACTTCAAACTAGTATAAAATCCTCTATAAAGAATATTTTTACATAAAATTTTTTTGGTTCATTTGTGACTAAAAGAAGTATGTTTTCCCAGAATAGTAAAGCAATTGACTGCTTGGAAGCTAAGATACAAAATAAAAACCAAAATTTCCCATATAATGGGGTTTTTATTTTTTTTGGAGGTTATGTTGCAGGAATTTCGACTCGCGATGTAAGAATGTTTTGTAGGCAATTTTAAGACGAAGAAATTGGTATTTTTTTGGTTTCTGTACGATAGATAGAACCGGAGATATTTAAAAAAAAACCGAAGAAGAAATCGTAAAAAACGCTATTTTTTTAAAAAACGTTAAAAAAAACAACCTTCCGTACCTCGCTCAATATGGAAACTCCAGGATATCTTTATTCTCATTGCCCTTGACCGAATCATGCAAAAAAACTGCTCCTCTAGAGCAGTTCACATTTATCTGAAATCTCAGGTAATATGACTCCACTATATGGTATATCGATATACTGCGGTTGATGATCGTGTATCGATATAGTATATCGATTGCCGGGATTGCTCATTCCAGGGGTCCGTTCCGTTTCACGCATATGCGCGCATTTATCTATAGCATACGTTACGTTTACTATAGAAAATGCGCGCATATGCGTGAAACGGAACGGACCCCTAACCTAATCTCGGTGCATTTGGCGGCATGAGGACGTAGCGGTTTGTATGGCGGTTATAATTATCATTTATTGGCCTTATATATAATAGCTTGGGCATATCGCAATGGACAACAAAGATAGACCAGTGAGTAATACAAATATTATCTTATACCCTTCGTTACTTATTATTGTAAGACAACGCCGAGTTTCCGTGTCTCAGGGCTCAGGTTATACCGAGGGTGGGAACAAGGGCGGCGATTCAAGATGGATGTGATGAGGGTGAAGAAAAGGGTAAACCTTGATGAAACGCGTAACAATACTTTATCATCAGGACACACGCGGGAAGCGTCCGCGTGGCTCGGTCGCTTTCCGCGCATGTCCTGATAATAAAGTATCGTTCCGCGCATATTACGCGTTTCATCGAGGTTTACCCTTTTCTTCACCCTCATTACATTTATCC
The DNA here is from genome assembly GCA_030770255.1 of Temnothorax ravouxi. Taxonomy (NCBI): domain Eukaryota; kingdom Metazoa; phylum Arthropoda; class Insecta; order Hymenoptera; family Formicidae; genus Temnothorax; species Temnothorax ravouxi. Next base: position 24,854 of record JASTWP010001987.1, on the reverse strand, counting down.
TGAATCGCCGCCCTTGTCCCCGCCGTCGGTATAACCTGAGCCACGGACCGGGCGTTACCTTACACCTTATCGTAATCAAATACATTCTTTTGTACTCGTATATATAAGAATATGCATATTGGTCAGACAGTCAGCGTTTTAAATTGAGTCCCATAAAATTCCTCTCTAGCATTCATTATTATCCTAAAGGAATTAAATATGTGCATATATATTATATTTTCAATGAGAGCTATCAAATGATGTCATATTCCCTAGGTTCAGTAAAGCGCATGATATGTGTGCATTTTATCTGTAGCATATACATTTACTATATCTAGCTGGACAAAACTAGAAAAAATCAATATTTTTTAATAAATCAAATAACAGTAAAGTATTATTTATACTTGTATAATGCAGATTCTATCATAATAAGGCCGGTAAATATTCTGATGTTGTTATAACAAAGCCCATAATAACAGTTTTTCAGAGCAACTAGTTATTAGAAAATTATATTGTGTCTTTACATAATTATAAAAATATATTATTGAAATTAAATTGTAATATTTTTGTGTTTGTTTAAAAGGTTAAATTACGTTCTTTAGTTTACGTTATGTGTTTTATTTTAATTTTTGTATGTTTAAAGAAATTTAATGAAAAGTAAGTATTACTTTTTATTGTGTAATTAGTATACATTATTGAGTAGAAAAAACTTCATTCGGTTTCATCCAAAAAAATCAAACCATAATTAGATTTTTTGTATTCTTTGTATTCTTCGATTCTTTGTATTCTTTGAATTCTTTGATTTTTTGTATTTTTTGTATTCTTTGATTCTTTGTATTCAGCTATTTATGTGAAATAATGTCTCAATACACCAAGCATTATTTACATGATATTTTTGCAATAATTTTCCATCTACTCAATAGCGAATAATATATAGAAATAGTTATTTTGTTTTTGTCTATCTTATAAGAATAAAAAAATTAATGGATTTTTGGAAATGCTGCAAATTCTTCCAAGTTTCACAGTCCCTACATTAGTAATTGAGAGGCTCATCTACAGCACCTGTGATTGCATTGTAGTATATTGAATTCGCACTATTTTTGATATCAAAAATTATTTGAAATTTAGCTGGTTTTGATGTCGAAAATTACTTGAAATCGAGCTGATTTTGATGTCGAAAATTTCTCGAAAACAGGCCCGTTTAAATCTTGAAACAAAGTTGGATTTCGATGTCCATATTTCGATATCATTTTGACTTTTATTTCTCACTGGGATATTTCCATTGTGAAAGAAACGTAATCTTTGGTACAGAAATTGTAAAAGTCGAAAGCTCGTACACATGTAACGGGAATTGTATTACATATAAGAAAAGACGGAAGCTCACCCTTTATTATAAGCGAGTATAAAATACGTCAAGATCTCGTCCCTTGTTTTCAATAAATAATTGTTTTTGTCATCCGAGTTCTTGTACATAGCTAATTAAATTATTAATATTAAATATTAAAACAATAAGATATTTGTATTTACATTTATTAAAATAAAAAATAAGTTTCAATTATGAAAATAAATATTAATAATTGGACTTATTAAAAATTAAATAATTTGTTCAGATATTGCGTACGAATTCTTTTCGCGTTTTACAACGCCCGATCGTTTCACATTAGATGGCGCCACGAGTCGCCACTCTCAAAGAGCCCTCGCCTCCTTTCCTCACTCGTTAGGTGTCATGGCCGCACTTGCTTGCGTTTCTTCGAACGTGTCGAGTCCGTTACCTCTTTCTTGACGATTGATCGTTGAGGCGCGTGTTCTGGAGACCAACCAAGCGAGAGTCGGATCACCAGGGAGAGCTCACCGCCAGGAAAAGAGGAAGCTGCGGCAGCTAGCGTCCGAGAGGGAGGATCGAAGGCGAGGAGTCCGGTTCAGCGAGCGGAGTCCCTTAAGAGATTCTCATTGGGACGCCATATTTGTTACTTTCATTTGAGGGTTCATATTTAGGGTTTATACCGTTATTTTTAAGGATTAACCATTAATTGAAGGTCAACTATCACTTAAAGGTTAACCATCATCCAAAGAAAAACTCTTAAAGTTAGGTGTTATTTCGGACCGCCAATTAAAGATTAACCTTCAAATAATGGTTAACCTTCAATTGGCGGTCCGAAATCACACCCAACTTTTAAGGGTTTTTCTATGGTGTTTGTTTAACGGTTAACACCAAAAGTTGAGTGTATTTTTCCATAAGGGTGATTAACCAAATCTTAAAGAATTACATATGAAATAGGGATAGAAAAAACTAAAGAATATAATAGAATTAGAAAAATTGCTAATAATAAAGGGTTACTGATTTCTATCTAAAAACTCTAATTTCCGCAAATTTTGAGATATTGAGCTTAATTTTTTTTATGGATAGAATATCATTAAAGGTAGGTTGGTGTTGAATTTGGCAAGAATCGGTGAAGGGGTTTCCGATTTTTGCCTAGAAAATGTATAAGTTATACATGTAATCTTATATAGAGTACCATTAAAGGAAATGTTGTTCTGAAATTGGCGAGGATCGGTGAAAGAGTTATCGATTTTTGCCTAAAAAATGTATAGAGTAGACCGAGGCGAATTGGATCACAGGGCGAATCGGATCAATATAAGTTTTAAAACAGTTTTCGTTTGAAACAAAACACTAACAAAAACTGTCTTAAAACTTATAGTAATCCGATTCGCCCTGTGATCCGATTTGCCTCTACTCTAAGTTTTTTAATAGATAGAGTATTATTAAAGGAAGATTGTTTTGAATTTTGCGAAGATCGGTGAAAGGGTTTCTTCCTTTATAAAATTTTGAATTTTTTGAGAAATGTCCGTGGTTGCTCTAACTTCTGTCAATTTTGAGATATCAGGATATTTATAATTTTATTATATTCTTCAGTCTTTTCTATCCCTATTTTATATTATAATTCTTTAAAATTTAGGCTGATTAGATCCTGCTTTATACGCGATTAAAGGTCCTTATGCAAAGTCCATATATGGATCATGTAGCCTGAACTCCCAAAGTTAATTTGACATTGCATCGATTATAAAATCCCCACTTGTGCTACTAAGCTAACCCTCTATCAATTCATAAAAAGATTAAATTTAAAATTTAAAAAAATGTGCAAATTAGAAACTTGCACATTGCTTCCTCATTATTACAGATCGTTACCATTGGTCCTACTTTATTTCGCTCGTAAAGCTTCCTCTATAAGAAAGCCAAACTAATAAATACTAATAATTATAAATCGAATGAAATACAAGCTTCCTCAGAGAGCAGCTTTGTGAGCGAAAACGAAATAGGAGCAATAGTAGCGATCTGTAATGATGAGGAAGCAATGTGCAAGTTTCTAATTTGCACACTTTTTATTATATTCTTTATTCTTGTGAATTATAGAATGAAATCAAACTACAAGAGATTATTCTTTATGATATGAAAGCCTTTAATGAGTTCAGCATCGACTCGTTATATGTTATTAGTTTAGAAAAATTAGCAATTCGTTATTTTACTCACTTTGTCATCTTACCCTCCTCTCCTCTACACAATGAAATGATGTTACGTATTAATTAAGCTAACGCTTACAACGCGAAGTATTTATACTATGCAATAGTATACTTACTATCTACTCTCTACTAGATACTATACCTTAACGATAGATATACGTGATCTGTTTAAAAAGTAATGAGACTGAATTTTTTTCTCAACAACTGGTAACACTGTAAAAACAAAACTGTAGTAGGTCAAGAGCTACATTCATACTCTACCTTCAGTTAAAATTTCAACTTGATAACATTAACACATGTGATTCTACAATCATTTGTATAACCTGTATGTTTGGGTGACGCGTCACGAAAATGGAACACAAGAAAAAATTGAGTCGGCGTTATACGCAATTTATACGCAATTTCCAAAAAGTGTCACAACCAATTCCGCTCTCCCTTACATATCACTAACCGAGTAAAATTAATATATGCTACATACAGGATGATTTGAAACATCCCTCTTGTTCCGCAAATGTCAGATTCTTAACTCGATTTTGAAACGATTTTTCCTGTAGCAATTTTGCCAAAGCTTACTTTTCGAGTTATAAAAGGAAATAGTTACCTTATTTCGAGAGAGTTTCGTTTGACCACTGTTGATATTGATCATTGTCTCGATTGACCACTATGTATTACTTGAAGTGAAGTCTATCCCAAACCCCCATGTCCAGCAGGGCAAAACAGCTTCTAAGCTAATACAATTCCAAATAGGTTTTAAACTTACCACGTGAAGCGAGGTCTACCCCACACCCTAATATGCAGCAAGGCAAAACAAGATCCAAGCCTAGTACGATTCCAAATAGATTTTTATAAAAAATTTCACTACAATAGTATAGAATATCTTAAACGCAAACTTTTACGTCACTGCGCATTGACCGTGGTTAACCGGGGACCGTGATCAGTCGGAACCTGGTCATTCGCAACGTGCTCAATATCACGTAGTCAATTGGGACCGTGGTCAATTTCAACGTGGTCAAACGGGTACCACTCCCTTATTACTAGATACAGGAAGTAGGTAGGGGCGGCTCGATTCACCGTCAAGGGCGTGATTCACCATCCGCTGGATATAATCCGTTAGCGTGCAACTTGCTCACTTGCAGAGATAATGGCATGATATATCGAGAATTTTTTGTCGCGTTGATGCGAAGATGATTGGATCGCGGAGGTGAGGAATGAGGCGCCTGTTGTAATCAGGGTAATTATGCAGATATACGGACCACCCTTCGATGACCTTGACCTTGATATACATATGTTGTCAAGGTTACCTTCTGAGTGACCTTCGGAAGGTTTTAGCCGTCGGTCATTGTTTATTAAAAAGTTATAAACAAAAAAAGTTTAAGAAATATAACCGTTTGTGTCATCAGTGCTAAGGGAAGTAATTTGCTGATATGTGTGTATACATATTTTACCAAATTACTTCCCTTAGACTTTCGTTTCGCGTACACGTGTGGAATGTATTGCATGTATTGTTGATATATTGCTGTAAATTTGCTGACATTGAAATAGAACATAGGTACATAACTGCTTTATACATGCAATCAGTTTGACGCAATTTCGATAGCAAAACTGTCCGCAATACTAGTACGTTATGTTGTCTGCAACATGTTAGCAACATGACAGCAATGTATGATTCGTCGTTCCATCTTGAGCGTCATGAGCAAACATGATGGCAAACAACACATATATAATAATTTCCATTTGTTATTGCGTATATGTCTTCAAGCTATGAAGTTGTTTAATTGTAAGTCGTTGCTAAACATAGTGTTGACAATATGTCTGTTTAGATATTAGTAAAAGAGCGACAGAGAAAGCGATAGGAAAAGCGTTCGGGTAGCTACGAGGGCGAGGGGAGCGCGGCGAGGAAAGATGAGCCGATTGTTTTTTTGTCGTTGCCGGTCCGAGCTTGCGGCGGCGAACGCTCGCGAGCGTCAGAGCGTCACGGTTTTCGGTAGGGAAAACATCGTTCCGCGAGTCGCGAAATCTATTGTACTGCGTCACCGTGAATCCACCTCGTGTAAACGAAATACGTCTGAACGATTGTACGCGAGTTATCCGTCGTACTCGAGAGTGTCATTAACGACGAGGCGAGTGAACGAACGATTTACATTCCCGGCGAGCGTTCCGGAAGGAAGCGATACGCTGCTTACACGACGAGAGACGAGCCAACGCCTGCCTCGGCGAGGATTTCGAGGCCGTATCCCGGATTGCCGGCTCCTGCAAGCGATCTCTGATTTCAACAACGCTAAGTACCTTTGTGCATTCTTTCCGAATACTCGGATAAGTGCGTCTAACGCATCTCGTTAACTCTCTTCCGTCGTACGACGGATAAGTTAGTCTCACGACTGACCTACGATAAACATTCGATAGATTCTCGGCAAAGAGATAATTACATTCGATTGATTCGCGTAATCGAGATCAAAGTGTGGATTGTATAATCCAATTACATAAAGGCCCACGCGGTGTGTCCGTGTTAAAGGCGTACATAAAGGCCCACGCGGTGTGTCCGTGTTAAAGGCATTCCATAACGATAGCCGATCGTGCAAATTACGCATATAATAACGACGCGTATTTATCTCATAGCTCTTATTCCATTTTGTTTATTCTCGACTTTCGGCGATTGTGTTTGTCCTTCAGACATTCTACGTACCGAAAGAACATATGTGAAATAACTAATATTTACGATCCCGTGTTGAATTATTCGTTCCATTAATACGTCGAATCTCGTTGCGAGTTTAATATTGCGATTACGATACAATGGCATTTAATAATCTGCGAACTTGCATGCTGAATTTACGTGTGTAATATGATACTCTGGCTTTTTGCTTCGCGATGATTGTCTCGCTTTGCGTATCAAGAGATCTCATTCTTTTCACTTGAATTGAGCTCAGAGCGATGGCTCTGGCGGTAAATTAATTTATGTTGTATCTAATAATTGTGTAATACTCTAAGGATGATTTACTTTAATTTGTTTCTATTTTCGATGTGACTGGCGTTTCATTCCCCTGCGTTGCGTGAGTTTCTGCGAGATCATTCATGTACAATAAATACTTTACGCTTTAAACTAATAACATATCCTTTTATTTTATTTTGTACACACTGTATAAACAATATTCAAACCGGGATTCGTATTCTTTTACGCGAGCTAGCTTCGGTTGACTGAAAAGTCATACCATTTCAAACAATGTCATACGTTTCTAAAGAATGTGCAAATGTCGGATCTGATAGATGGCATCGGTCAGGATCTGTTTTTCGTATTTAAAATATGACGAACGATAGTATATATGAACGACGGAACTGCACAACTTGTATCAGTTGTATCGTGGAGTCCACTTTTATAATAAAGTGTAGCATACTTTTAGAATGATGTAACCTTATATTAATGGTACCTTTATTTTTAAAGACTGATAATAATTAAATAAACACAAAACATAAAATGTATATATTTTATAACAAATCTGGTTTCTTAATTAATTATAATATTGCATATTTGATTTTTACAATTCCTCTTATTAAAACGTCATTAAAAAGGCCAAAAGGGCCATACAAGTCACGTTTTTAACGTCTTCGAAATGTCGTCATTGATCTGTGACTTATTCCTGTCATTTTTAAGTCATTTTACATGATTATAAAAGAATAATTGACGTAGCGATTGACCATAAACTGACGTAAAAATCACGTGACGCTGCTGCCTAGGAAGTTGCCCTCAAAATGCATTGAATATGCTGTTAATCGTGGACGACAACGAGTTGTCATCAAGTTGCTGTCATAAATCAACTCTTCGCGGATAACAAATCCGTGTGAACATGTTGCTTTCAATTTGCCGTAAATAGAATTAGAATTCATATGAGTTCAACCCGACAAGCACTATGCTGTCTCACCTTGTCCCTAGTTTGTCAAGATTAGTTGCATTAACGATTGTTGGCAACATGACAGCAAACTCACAGCATTTGGTTATCTGGGTACAAATTATACCCAGATAGCCAAATGCTGTGAGTTTGCTGCCATGTTGCCAACAAATTAATGCAACTAATTTTGACAAACTCGGGACAAGGTGAGACAGCATTATGCTTGTCGGGTTGAACTCATATGAATTATATTTCTATTAACAGCAAATTGATTGCAACGTGACAGCAATTTCTGAGGGATTTGTGACAGCGCGACATGTAGCAGACAACATAACGTACCAATATTGCGGACTGTTTGCTCTTGAAATTGCGTCAACTGATTGCATGTATAAGCAGTCATGTACCCAGATAGCCAAATGCAAAGAGTTTGCTGTCATGTTGCCAACAATCGTTAATGCAACTAATTTTGACAAACTCGGGCTAAGGTGAGACAGCATTGTGCTTGTCGGGTTGAACTCATATGAATTCTAATTCTATTTACGGCAAATTGAGAGCAACATGTTCACACGGATTTGTTATCCGCGAAGAGTTGATTTGTGACAGCAACTTGACGACAACTTGTTGTCGTCCACGATTAACAGCATATTCAATGCATTTTGAGGGCAATTTCCCAGGTAGCATGTGATTTTCACGTCAGTTTATGGTCAATCGTTACGTCAATTATTCTTTTATAATCATGTAATAATAACTTAAAAATGACAGGAATAAGTCACAGACGATATTTCAAGACGTTAAAAACATGACTTTGTAATTTTTGACCTTTTAATGACGTTTTAATAAGAGGATTGTAAAAATCAAATTTATATGCAAAATTATAATTAATTAAGAAACCAGATTTGTTATAAAATATATACATTTTATGTTTTGTGAATGAATGAATGGTACTTTATTCGCCCGTAGGCCTTAAAGGGCGTTTTTTAAGGAACGTTTCCCAAACCTTTACAAAAACCTTTACAAAACATAAATCAACATAAATCGAAACATAACTCGAAAATCCAGCTAACTCTGTAATCCTCGGACCCTGGCCATTTGCGACCTTACATACTAAACATAAATCAGGAACATAAATCAATTCGGCTCCGTAGCCACTCAGATCCTGGCTATTTCATCTTCACTCTTTCTCCTCCTGCTCTTTAACCTCTCGCTCTGTCGCTTCCTTCCTCTTTCCGTAACATTCAGTACCTTGAGCCTCCTAAAACATAGAGCAATATTAACCTTATCCTATTTCTGCTTTCAATCTCACCGTCCTCCACACGCCTCCTCATTGTCACCTCTCCGCCTCTCACACTCTTCTCCATCCACCCCTCTCACCCTCCCACTTTATCTCCCTCCCGTTAATCCACAGCCTCCTGTTGGTCAGTACTGCAGAGTTTCCTATCCTTCTTTCTTCTCTTGCTTTTTCTACCCTTGAGTTAACCACCTCACCTTTGCTCCGTTTTCTCTCTCTCCTTCCTCTCCCTCTCTAACCTATTGCACTTCTCTCCTTCATCTCCACCTTACCTTCGTTCCTTCCACCTCCAATTCTTTCTCTCACAACCTCTTATTCTCTTCCGCCACATGCTCTCGACTCTTCGGATCGCCTTCTCTACTGCCGCCACGTGTATATCTTACCTATTCTCCTCGCTCTATTGCCCCCTCCCTTCAATCCCTCGGTTTCGCCTTTGTCCCTGCCACCCGTTGCGATGCGTGGTCGATCGCTCGCTCGAAACTCTCTACTGCCTCTCGCCACGCGCCACATGCTTCCTCCCGCTTGTCGGTCGATCTCTCGATCTCTCGATCCCGACAACCCCCATCACACCCGTTGCGTGGCCTCTGCCATCACTCCCGCTTCTTGTGCCACAACCTTCCTCGCCCAGATTGCCGCCATTCTAACCTCTCTCACCTGCCTCTTCTTCTTAGACCGAATTCTGCCGTTTCATTGCCTCCGCTGCCTCGCCTCCATTTACTCCTCTTCCTTATCACCTTCTGCACGCCTCCGTTCCTCACCACCGTTCACTCTCCCTTCTCAACCCTTTTTTCCGACACATTTTCCCTCCCTTTCCCGCTCCAACTGTTCCCCCGTCGAGAGCCGTCCCCCTCCTCCCATTTTATGTTTTGTGTTTATTTAAGTATTATTATTAGTCTTCAAAAATAAAGGTACCATTAATATAAGGTTACATCAATCTAAAAGTATGTTCCACTTTATTATAAAAGTGGACTCCACGATACAAACTGATATAGGTTGTGCAGTTCCGTCGTTCATATATATTATCGTTCGTCATATTTTAAATACGAGAAACAGATCCTGACAAATGCCATCTATCGGATCCGACATTTGCACATTCTTTAGAAACGTATGACATATTCATATTGTCAACACTATGTTAGCAACGACTTACAATTAAAAAACTTCATAGCTTGAAGACTGCGACGACGCCGGCTATCCTCGGTCTCGCCGGCCGAGAGAAGGCGCGCCGTCGAATTATTTGCCAAAGGTCTCAATACACAATAATTACCTCAGATTTAAAAGATAGCTCGACCGAATACTCTCATAAACTCGATGTTGGGCGCCAGGTGTGGAGAAGGCCACACCACCTTGCTCGAACTTTAACGCTACAGCTTAAACGCGAAATCGGCAACTACCTCAGTCGTGCGTTCTTTCAGGAGAGAGGAGAGGGAACGCCGCGCAATCAATGCACACAAGAAAGTCAATGTATAACAATAAAGTATATTTAATATGAAACAAGAGGACAAGATAGCTGGTCCTCTGCAAATTCCAGAACGATACCTTAACGCGGACAGTCTTCGACGATACTCTAACACAAAACATTAACGCGGAAAGTCTTCGACGATACGCTAACGCAAACTCTCAGAATGATACATCACGATACTCTAACGCTGAGTCTCAAACGATACGTTAACGCGGGATCACAGAACGAGAACATAAGAACACGGAATTTCTGGCGAGGCTCTACGCCACGCCACGCAAACGATACATACTTCCTCACGCGAAGCGAACGATCACGATACTTCTTTACGCAGAACGATACAGTACGCTAAACCGATAACGATACCCCAGTATCACACAAACTAAAGTTTGACCCCGCGATGGGCCTCGGTCATCACGCCCTTGGCCTCGCGACGTCCCCGATGCCAAACGCAGCGATGCCCCGCACGCCACGACGCGATCACGCGGAGCTCGCGTTGCGGCCCCGCGATGATACGGTACCCGGTCGTACGGAGAGCACCCCGCCCGGAACGGCTCGACTACGCCCTGCGCGTCTCCCCGTTCACGATACTCTAAACCATACGAAAATCAGACGGATCACGAAACATCTACATTCTAATCCGTACGCGGCACAACGAGCTCACAATAACGCGTCAAACAGAAACGATAGATTCGCACGGAAATCACACGACACGAAACGCGGACTGTCGGCGGCCGCACTTCCGGATTCCCGAGACGGGCAATCTCAATATTCAGCCGGGCCCTCCCGCGGTATCTCTCTCGATAAACTCTACATCGGTTATTACATTTCTCGCGGAACACCGCGACTCCCGGGAGGGTCTCGATATCGCGACGGTCTTACTTGGAGGTGTTAGAGCAGTGGCCTTACAATAAATCTCCTCTACGGCGGCAGTTCGTCGGTCCTGAGGGCCGGTGGTACCTTATACGATGGCGGCTCGCACGACAGTGCTCGTTTTCCGGCCCGGCGGGACCACGCCGGGACCGCGCTCCCGCGCGCCAGGGGTGCCAATTGCTGCTGCTGCTGCCGATCGCCGCGCCCGACCACTGCTGCGCCCTATGCGATCGCGGCGCCCGGTTCCGGCGCCGCTTGCTTCCGCCTCCACCTACCGGCGGGCTTCAAATCCGCGTCGAGTCCGGCTGTCCAGGCCGCGACTCGTGGGCCGGTTCGTCGACGGCCAGGCTGGACGGGCCATGGCCTGTCGACCGGCGGCGAACTCCGGTAGTGGTCACTTCGTTCTCGGGGACCTTCGTCGGGGCGTCCCCCGCTACGGTCTCCCCCCCGTTCTCGGGCTGGTACGTGGTCGCGGCTACGTGCTCCGTTTCGCTGGCCCTGGCTAAGGTCCCGGCGTGACCCACCCGTCGGCCGTCCGTCCTCGGTAAGTCTCGCTGTCCATCCGTAATTTTCCCGCGTTGCGATTTCACGTCGGTACATAATTTCTGGGCCCTCTGCTCTGCACCTTCTCGACCTGTAAACTCGCAACAAGTTAACCTAACTTCACGCTAGCGCTCCGCCCGTCTCGGGCGGAGGCACCACCCTTGACGTCCCACTCGGTCGAGCTGCCGTCGGAGCCAGGGACGCGACAAATGTCACGTCACAAGACATATACGCAATAACGGATGGAAATCATTATATATGTGTTGTTGCCATCATGTTTGCATCATGATGCTCAAGATGGAACGACAAATCATATATTGCTGTCACGTTGCTGACATGTTGCAGACAACATAATGTACCAGTATTTCGGACAGTTTGCTCTCGAAATTGCGTCAACTGATTGCATGTATAAGCAGTCATGTACCTGTGTTCTATTTCAATGTCAGCCGCTTATTTTTTGGACCTCGAATTTAAAACTTTTTTTCATGGCAAATAGTACTATTAGATAAAACATTAATCTCAGGTAAAATTTCAAGATGAGCATAGGCACGGTTCCAGAGATACCAGGGGGTGAAAGTGATGATTTCCAGTCAGGGTGTATTGCATAAGGAAGAATGCGTGGCTGAAGTTTACGTATTATTGAGGGTATTTTCTGTCGCCATCCCAATCTGTGAAAGGCAAGGGGACTCACATTAAAAAAGCATCCCAATATGTGAAGAGGCAAGAGGACTCACATTGAAAAAGCATCCCAATCTGTGAAGAGGCAAGGGGACTCACATTAAAAAAGGCACTCCAGCAAACACAATACAACATGTAACGTACAGGTAAGTTGTAATTTTCTACTCAACAATATAAATGCAATATAACACATGTGTGTGTTAAGTAGGAACACACGTGTTATATTTATATTGCATTTATATTGTTAAGTAGGAAATTACAACTAACCTGTACGTTACATGTTGCATTGTGTTTGGTGGGACCCCAATATGCGAGAGACAAGGGGACTCACAATAAAAAAAGCAGCCCGATCCGTGAGAGGCGGTGCAAGTTTCACTTCAATTCCATCTATCTCGGAGAATTTTCATGCTAGATGAAAAATAAGGTCATATTTGAATCCGGCGTAAAAAAATCCATAAGAAACGATATATTTCACTTTGTTATATATTATATTTTATTCCTTGGTATGGAGAGAGTTTCGTGTACTTTCATGGATTATGAGAAACCATTACTTTCACCCCTTTATATCTCCAAAACCGTGCCTATGCTCATTTTAAAATTTCTCTGGAATTAATGTCCCATCATATAGTACTATTTGGTATAAAAAAAGTTTTTTCACAACACCTCCACGGAAAGTTCGACTTTCCATGCCTGTAGAGAGGGGCGAAAGCGGTCAATTTCACGCCAAGGCGGCATAGCGGGCGGAAAGTAACCACTTTCCTCCCTGTTTAGCGGGTGGAAAGTGGCCACTTTCCGCCCTAGGGAGGAAAGTAGTTACTTTCCGCCCGCTATGCCGCCTTGGCGTGAAATTGACCACTCTCGCCTCTCTCTAGGCATGGAAGTCGAATTTTCCGTAAAGGTATTGTGAAAAATATCGCGTGCACCTCGGGGCGAAAGCTTTTTCAGACAAGTGTGAAGTTTGCCGCCCGAGCCGAAGGCGAGTGTCTGAAAAAACGCTACTTTCGCCCCTTGGTGCACAATATACTATTATATTAAAATTCGAGGTCCGAAAAATGGGCGAAAAAACAGATCTTTTTGCCATCACTCTTTGAAATTAATTAATTATGTGGTTCTTTGATCTCAAAATAATTAGAAGAAACATTCAAAAATGCTCAAAAATACTCGAAAACAGCCGGGCCTAGAGGGATAAGCATGTAAAAGTTGCCCCCGCACGTATCAAGTCTAGAATGGCATCATAGATTGACATCTATGTGACTAAAAAATTCTGCAAGTGTTAACCTTAAAATTGCATTTTTGTATGAATTATGGAGGGGGAAAATAAAATCAAAAAAGTGATTTTTCTCGTAAACAGCTCAACTGATTTTTGATGAAAAAAAATATATGTTATGAACATCAATGAGACTATTTTGAGAAAAAATTAAACAAAAACTGACAAAAAATACGGGTAAAAAATATTTAAACTTTTCAAACAATTTTTTTTAGGTTATGTTTCAGAGATACATCTCCAATTTTTCTTGCAAAAAAAAACCTTATAATGTCTGCATTAACATATATTTTTTCCAAATTTTTCATGGAGGTACTTTATGGCGAAAAATGATGAAAATCATGCATGCGGCACGGCGCCACACTTTCACAGCACACTCTCGCTCCAGCCACGTACATCAAACTCGACTAAACGGTTGACACTATATTAAACTAATTTTTATCTGTGATCATTTGTCACCTTTTTTTTTTTTTTTGTTTACGGTGGAAGTGAGAAAATGCCTCGCGCATCATCCCGAGGGCCGGCCCCCGGGGATATGTGGGGCTTGCACCCACTAAAAAACTCACTCCCTAAACAGACAGCACGCTGGACAACAGTTGCGACACGCGGAAGACACGAGGTATAACATCACATGCCACAACAGTCCTCTCGCAGAGGCGACAGAAAAACGTAAACCGGAAGACGAGAAACCAGCACGATGGATTAACCAGGAGGACACCGCTGAACCCGGCAGACATAACCCTCTAGTCGAATGATTGGCACAAGTGCCAACATTCGACCGCCTCAGATGGGACCTCATGATAGTGCCTATGCGGGCACCATATCATCGAGGCCCATCTTCATTGGCTGCGGGGGCATTCCACCCGGAACCGCGAATGTCCCTAGAAAGGATGCACAGGACATGCATACACCAAACGAACAGGAGCCCCCTCTATCCGGAGAGGGGGTCCACACTCAGATAAAACCGCGAGTAAAACTCGCTAAGACGAGGTGACAAAACCCACCACCACAGAAAAGAACGATCGGACAAAGTCCGCATCACGGGCCAGAAACACTGGCTAACAGTAATCTCGCCCATCGCCCCCCCCCCAACCCCAAAAGGGGACGGGGAGGGGGGGAGAGCGAGCAGAGTAAAGTCTCGGAGACCCCGCCGCAGACCACAGAGACCCCAGGGGGACGACCACCCGCACACCAACCGCCACAACGGATGCGTCCGGCAAACCCACTGACTAGCAGTGAGGCCGGAGCCCCGCAAGCACAGCGGTGAGCGGCCGGAGCACGGACGACCGACCCCCCGAAGACCCCACGACCAGAGCGGCGGGGCCCCCGAGAAAGTAAATGCGCAGCGCAAAAAACGCAAACGAGAGAACGCAGGTAATTGAGGGAATACCCGAAGGCCCAAGGGGCAAGCCACGCGCCGACCGCCCCCGCCAACCACCCCCCGGGGATCCGAGAGCGTCGCGCGAGGCGACGCGTCGGACCCCAGGAGGAAGAGAAGACCAGAGACCGACCAGCACCCAGCCACGCCAAGAACGTCGGGAAACGGTCCCTCCCGCACGCAAGAAAAAACAGAAGCAGAACGCAAAAAGAACGCAACAGGTAACACAAATTAGTAAAGAACCGACAAGAGTTCGCGCAGAGACACGCTATCCGGGATCAATGAGGTGCTGCTGCTGACGACGACGTTCGTCTTCTTCCTTGCGCTGCATGACACGCTCAGCGAAGGTGGAAAAAGCCTTCCAATCCTCCTTAGTGAAGCAGATCTTCCTCACGACTGTCTCGAGGGACAGATCTTGTCCGATGGCCGCGGTGAGCTCACCTCGCTCCAAGCTCCAGAAATGACATATAGCTAATGTGTGCTCCGGAGTGTCCTCCTCGGCGTCACAGTAGCGACAGATCGGCGTGTCGTCTTTTCCAATTCTAAACAAGTATCGCCCAAAACAACCATGACCTGTCAGAAGTTGGGTAATTCTATATGTTAAGAAACCATGAGGGCGATCGAGCCAATACTCCAAGTTCGGAGTGATGGCCTCTCTAGTTCTTCTACCAGGTAGGTTCGGCTGGGAGAGGTGATCCTTCCACTTGTCTCTAAGTACATCCCATTCCACCTTACGAACGGCAGCGGCGGATACAGAATTGTAGTTTCCCTCTTCCTTCATGTTTCGGAAGCGTAAATAGGTCCTCCGTATATAGTCCGCGTAGAGATGCAGAGGAGGCACTCTAGCAAGAAGGGTAGCCGCCTCGTACGAGACAGTCCTGTACGCCATGACCGTTCTTAGCGCTGATAATCTTAGGGAACGTCTCATGAGTCTTTGTTTATTCTCAGAAGCAATGAATTCTTCGCTCCAAATGGGAGCAGCGTACAATGCAATAGAGGTAGCAACAGAATAATACAAACGGCGTTTGTTTTCAATTGGACCTCTCAAGTTGGGGAGGACCCCACAGAGCGCGCGATTAACGTTCGAAATCTTATTGGCTACGTATTTCACATGAATATTGAAGGCCCATCTCTTGTCTATATGAACTCCCAAATATTTCATGCTGTATTGGATATTAATATCGTGACCCTCATAAGTAAATTTAGAGTTCTTCGGACAGTGACCAAAGAGAACAGCTTCAGACTTTGACCACGAAACGGTGAGGCCAAGGCTCCTGATACTGATCATGAGGATGTCCAAACATTCGGACGCAAGGGCGCACGCAGCGTCGAAGTCCTCTTCGGCAACTAACAGGAGAGTATCATCCGCGTAACATACCAGATGGCAATCTTCCGGAAGACGGGTTCTCAAAACCCGGTCAAAGCCCAGATTCCACAGGGGTGGGCCCAGGACTGAACCCTGTGGAACTCCGCGATTGACTCGTCGGAAGCGCCTAGTACCATCCGAAGAGGTATATCGAATACGTCGGCCTCTCAAAAAATCTTCAATAATTCTCCTCAGGTAATTAGGAACCTTTCTATTGCGAAGGGCATTCCTGATGCCACTATGACGTATCGAGTTGAAAGCGTTCTGTATATCCAAAGATATCGCTAGCACGACTTTGCCCTCCTCGCGAGCGGCAATGATAGTGTTTTTCACCAGGGAGAGAGCGTCGACAGTCGAGCGGAGCTTTCGAAAACCGAATTGATTATCCGAAAGGTTTTGTCTCGGATTTTCCTCCAAGTATTCGTGAAGACGGTTTGCAATTATCCTTTCGAAAGTCTTACCGACTTCGTTCAGGAGGCAAATAGGCCTTGCTTTAGGAATTGCGCCAGGAGGCGCAACATCTCCCTTGGGAATCAGAATAAGATCGGCAGTCTTCCAGCTGGGTGGGAACACGCCAGACTGCATTTAAATGTTAAAGCAAGAAGCAAGTCTGTGAACCATGCAGGAAGGCAACTTCTTCAGTGTCGTCGCCTTGAAACCGTCCGGTCCGGGGGCGGTGCTGCTACACTTTTTAGCGGAGATGGCTTCGCTAACCTCCTCAACAGTGATTGGGGTTCTCCCCTCCTCGTAGTCACCCAAATCAATATGGGCGAGTTCTCGACCGGGAGGAAATAGCTGGTCTAGGAGACGGTTCAAAATCTCGGGTTCCAATGTGGAACATAGTCCCGGTGTGGGTTTCCTCAATCTGTTAAGAACAATTTTATAGGGGAGGCCCCATGGGTCATCATTTAACGACGTAATCAACTCTTGCCAGGCCTGCGATTTGGATCGTCTAATTTCAAATTTGAGTTCCTGTTTGGCCGTAATGTAAGCGACTCGTCTTGCTTCAACGATCTCAGGTCGATCCCTAGCGCGGCCTCTCGTCCATGTCCTTCTGGCCGCGATAGCGGTGGATCTCAATTGTCTGATACCGTCGTTCCACCAATACGCTCCACCGGGCCTGCGCGAACTCGTGCGAGGAACGGCAGACTTGCACGCATCCAAAATACAGTTATGAATCCATTTATCAGGTTTAGCCTCAACCAGAAACTCCGGATTATCGGGAGAGACGGCGCAGCGCCATGCAATGGCCTCTTGATACAGTTCCGTATCCATGGCACGAAAGTTCCAACGGCAAGAGGGAACCAATTGTGGAGGTCTCGGCGAGGGAGCACGCGAAACGTAAAATGATATGTAGATATGGTCAGACATTGATTCGAGATCTTCCCGCGTAGACCAATCTAAGACTCTACCGAGGAGGTCCGAAGAGGCCCAGGTGAGGTCGAGATCATTTGTCACCTTTGGCAACCTCTCGAATCCGCTATTTTTTTGTTTTCAACTTTAAGGTTTACGACAGTGAGATGAGCGTTTTATTCTGAAAATCAATTTTAGCCGTGAATTTTGCTTCCTGCTCACATGAAACAGCTTAAAAGAACTTAATAGCTCTTAAAGAAAATCTTTCGTTATTTCATGATTCTTCTTGAAAACTGATTAATGTGTATTTGCGACACATAATAACTGCTAACAGTTAATGTATGCCAAAAGTACGTAATGCCAGCTTTTGTTTTTTGATAATCATTTGTTTCTCTGATGAGTACTGCGCAGGTCCGGTTTCAAAAATCTGTTATTTGTTTGTTTTTAACTCTCTAAGGTTTGTGACAAAGAGCTGAGCGTTTTATTCTGAAAGCCAACTTCAGCCGCGACTGCTTTGCGTAATTATTTTGATGTAGACATTCTCTTATAATTTTTCATGAAAATTGAAATTTATTTCTTTTTTTGATTAAACGTGTATTTGCTCCTTTCATTATTCGCACTGCTTGTCTCTTAACCTTAACGCTTCTGTTTCCTGAACCTTTTGCTTTTATTTTCAACGCTTTTATTTTCAGACTCAGCATCTTTTTCGGTATACTTCTTTTTATAAATGGAAAGTCGACATTTTGTACATAAAATGTCATTAACCGGTTCACTGGTAACGCGAAATCAACGTTTTGTGCCAAAACTGGTAAGACCTGTTTTCAGCGATCCAAAAAGCATGAGTGTACCAATGTTATATTCAAATCCGTTAAACATTGGAAGAAATATTCATGGTGCGCATATATGCGTCATTACCAGTACTGGCACTTTTTTTCCGCACATATATGCGTCATTATCAGTGAACTGGTTAACAGTTATTATTCGCTGTAAAAAATGTAAATAAAGAAAAATCACTAGCTTTATTTACATTTTTTACAATTTTCTTTTTTATCACAGACAATTACTTTTTACTTTTTTCAAAAGTGTCACAACCGGCACACTTCAAGTTTATCACCGTCGTTTTAGGCATTTTCAAATAAAAAAAAACAGAAGCGTTAAGAGACAAGCAGTGCAAATAATCAAGGGAGTAAATACGATTAAAGTAGAGGACTTGGTTGGCAGGTGTGACAGAGTGTGCATGCGTGTGCTGTATGTCGAGAATATTAAGTGCGGTTTGTCATAAAGAGGAGTGGAAAATCGGCAGGGGTGTGTTCTTTGGGTAGCGGAGAGTGTGTGTGTCGTGTGATAGGGTTAGAGTAGGGCAGAGTGGAGGCGCCACGCGTGGAGGGACGGAATTTGCGGAGGAAAAGGGAGCAGGTTAGGCGTTAGAGCGAGAGAGATAGTCTCAGGCGGAGAGAGATGGAAGGGATCGTGCCGAGTATACACGTCAATAGATGCGACTCGCAGGAAAGTGATAGCACGGGGCCGAGTGCGGAGCCCCAAGCGGCGAGTAGCGAAGGCGCGGCCGCGGCGACGAATGAGAAGCCGAGTGAGGCGGCGGACCAATCACTCGTTGTAGATGTGGTAGATAGGGATAGCATAACGGAAGGTAAGGTGGAGGATGGGAAAGGGAATAGTTTAGAAACCCCGGTTTTTAGATTCTTGTCTGCAGAGGGGGCAGGTAAGAGGGGGAGGAGATCAAATAGGGAAATGTTGGACAAGGAGAAGGGTATCCATAAGGGATACATAGAGAAGTGGCTTGGCCAAGGGGGAGGGGGGACAGACATGACGCGAACAGTGAGAAAGAAAAGAAAAACAGCATCAGAGGGGGGTGGTAGTGACCGAGATGAGACTGACTCCGACTTGGGGTCGGTGTTCGAATTTGAAGGAACATGGATGGGCAGAATGAACAGACAAGAAAGTATTATTTCAGAGTTGCAGAAAATCCTAGGGGGGGTGCAAGAGGAGGTGGCAAAGTTGAAGAGAGAGAAGGTAAATGAGATTGAGAGACTGGAGAAGAAGATGAAGACGGAAAGAGATGAGCTAAAGGAGGAGATGAAAAGGAAAGAGTCAAAGTGGGAAGAGGAGAAGAAGCTACTATGGGAGAAGATTCTCGAACTGGAGAATGGTGAGACCAGAGAGGTGGAAATGGAGGTAGCGGAGGGGGGTAAAGAGGAAGAAAAACCTCACTCTTGGAGTAAGATAGTGAAGAGAGGAAAGGGGACGAAGACAGGGGTAAAGGAAACAGCTCTGGAAGCCAAAGTGCAGGAGCTAATGGAGTGGAAACAGGAGAATCAGGAGCAAAAAAGAAAGAGAAGTTTGAAGATCAGTGGCCTAAAGTGGGACGGTAGAAATCCGCTGCAGATAGCAAGGAAGTTTCTCCAGGAGAAGTTTAGTCTAGGCCATCTGGTCGAGGACGCTTGGCGGGAAGGAAAGCCAAGAGGAGAAGCGAGACTGGGTGTTCAAGTGAAGGACCTAGCAGCAAAGATGGAGATACTAAGAAGGAAGAAAGAGTTAGGGAAGGAGCCGATTTTCATGGATGAATTGTTATCCAAGGAGGAGGAGGAAATTCAATGGAGATTGAGAGGCATTGCGAGGGTAGTTAAAGGATGGGGGGAGCATACCAACGTTAGATTCAGAAGAGTCTTTTTGGTGGATAGATGGTTCAGTTGGAGACAGATTGAGAGAAAAGAACATGTCTCGCTGTTGGAGCAAACGGAGAAGAAATTTCGGAGTAAGGAGGGAAGAGCAGAAAAGGGAAACGCCCGGAAAGTCGCCGCAGAGACAGCGGGATCAGGGAAGCCCGAGCCCCGACAAGGTTAGGGGCAAAATTAAGATAGGGTTTTGGAACGTAGCTGGGCTCAAGGGAAAAGGGGTGGACTTCTGGGAGTTTATAAGACAGCTGGACTTTGTTGGTATGGTGGAGACGTGGATAAGGGAAGATGAGGGGGAAGTCTGGATAAGGAATCTACCGTCTGAGTTCGATTGGCACGTGCAATATGCGGTGAGAGAGCAGAGTAGAGGTAGGGGAAGTGGGGGAATAATCATTGGAAACAGGAAAGGTGTAATGATGACGGAAGAGGTCGACGACGGTAGGAGAGGCTTGGTGAAGTGGAAGGGACGAGGAGGTGGCTACAAGTGGACAATCAGTACGGTCTACGCCAAGGATGGTCCCGAGGAATTTAGGGAAGAAATAGCTAGCCCAGAGCAGCAGTGTCCGGAAGAGCTGATGATGATTGGAGGGGACTTTAACGCCTGGACTGGGGAAGAAGGGGGGGTGTACAGAAATGGGGTAGTAGAAGGAAGAAGGTCTAAGGACAAAAAGGTTAGCAAGGAAGGAGCGTGCTTGTTAGAATGGGTAGAGGAAGGGGGATGGTGCCTGGCCAATGGTACAAAGCAGGGTGATGAAGAGGGAGAATTTACGTACGTAGGGGCGAGAGGGGCGTCGGTTATAGACTACTTGTTAGTTAACACAGAAGGATGGGACCTGCTAGAGGAATTTGAGGTCAAGAGCAGAATAGAATCAGACCATATGCCTTTGGTGAGTGTATGGGCGTCGAAAGAAGGTCTGAAGAGGGAGGGGAGAAAGGAGGAAAGAAGACAGACGGAGAGGACAATACAGTGCTGGGATGAAGAGAGCACAAGAATCTTCGCTGAAAGAACGGAGGAGATTAGTCTGTCTGAAGGGGGCGTGCTGGAGAAATGGGAGGAACTAAGAGGTAAAGTGAGTAAGGCGGTAGTAGAGAAGAAGGTCAGATGGAGAAAAAGGAAACTAGGTTACAAGAAATGGTGGGACAGAGAGTGCACCAGAAAGAAAAGAAAAGCAGAAAGAAAACTAAAGAGGTGGAGGAGAGGGGGTGGATGCAAGGAAGCGGTGTTGCAAGGGAAAAAGGAACTAGCGGAGCTCTGTGAGAAGAAGAGAGAAGAGTGGAGTAAAAGGGAAATGGAGGAGTTGAATGGAATCAGGACGGAGTCAGAAGTTTGGAAATATATCAACAAGGAAAGGAAGGCCAGGGACAAGGTGAGTGAAGAGATATCCATGGAGGATTGGAGGAAGCATTTCATGGGTGTGTTAGAGGGGACAGATGAAAAGATTATAGGGGAGGAAAGGAGAGGGGGTGACGACGAAGAGGACCTCACGAACGAAGAGATTGAAAAACAGATAAGGAGACTCAGGAGGGGGAAAGCGGCGGGACCGGATGGCATAAGAAGTGAGGCATGGAAGTTCTGCAGGGGACAGGTGAGAGAAAGGTTGAAGGAGGTAATCAAAGGGGTGTGGAGAGGTGAAGGCTGGCCGGAATCGTGGAAGGAGGGTGTAATCTCCCCGCTGTATAAAAAGGGGGATAAACAATCCCCCGCTAACTACAGGGGAATTACCCTATTAAGTACGGCCTATAAGATCTATGCGGCGGTGCTGGCGGAGAGATTGATGAAGGATGTGGTGGATAAGCAGATTCTTCCGGAGACCCAAGCTGGCTTCCGGAAGGGAAGAGGGGTAATGGACAACATCTTCATCTTGAACCACCTGGTCGACAGGGAGTTGAATGGCGCCGGAAAGAAGGTGAATGCCTTCTTTATTGATTTAAAGGGAGCCTTTGACAGGGTGGACAGGAGTGTGTTATGGAGGGTGATGGCCGAGAGAGGGGTAAGGGGAGGTCTAACGGAGAGGGTAAAGCAAATTTACCAGGAGACCCGTAACAGGGTCAGGGTGGGGGACAGGGAGTCAAGCTCCTTTTGGACGACAAAGGGAGTGAGACAAGGATGTCCTCTGAGCCCGTTGCTGTTCTCCATCTTTATATCAGACCTGGAAGAGGAGTTGGCCGGGGGGTTGGTAGGAGGCATGAGAATTGGGCAGGGCAGGATTTGGTCACTGGCCTACGCGGATGATATCGTTCTGCTGGCCAGAGAGGGAGAGGCGCTAGAGGAGATGATCAAAAGGCTGGAGAAGTATTTGAGGAAGAGGAAGTTAGAATTGAACGTGGGAAAATCCAAGATCCTGAGATTCAGAAGGGGAGGGGGGGTGGAAAAAGAGAAAGACTGGTACTGGAAAGGCCAGAAAATTCAAGAGGTGAAGGAGTTTGAATACCTGGGATTTACACTGCAGAGAAATGGAGGACATACGAAGCATATTAGGGAGAGGGTAAGAAGAGCAACGCTAGTGATGAAGAAGACATGGAGTTTGGGAGAAAGGAAGTTTGCGAACGATTGGGGGAGGAGGATGATGTTATTCGACAGCTTTAGTAGGGAGCGTGTTGGTATATGGGGCGGAAGTGTGGGGTTGGTTAGAGTATGGTAACGTGGAGGGGGTGGAGGCACGATATCTGAGATGGTCACTAGGCCTGGAGAGATGCACACCAGGTTATGTGGTCTTGGAGGAAACCAAGAGAGACAAGATAAGAATTAGAACGGCCAAGCTGGCGATGAACTTTGAAGAAAAAGCAAGACAAGGATATGGTCGGAGAAGATGGGTGGTGGAATGTATCAGGGAAAGGGAGGGAAGAGGAACATTGACAAGAGGGAGGTTGGAGAGAGAGGATTATTTAAATAGGTGTGGAGTACAAGAGGCGGAATCTGGAACAATGGAGAGAAAGGGGAAGATGTGTGGCAGAAGAGCTAAGTAGTAAAGATAGAAGACGACAAAGGGAAGAGCAAGAGATACTAATCGAGGGGGCCAGATACAATAAACGATATAAGAGGATCAAGGGGGATGGGCTCCCAGAATACTTGAGGAGAAAGGGGGAGAGAGGTAGTCATAAAAGGAGAGCGAGGGCTAGGTGCGGGAATGAGGAGTTAGAAAACAAAGTACTGGTTGCGAGAGGAGGAAAGAATTTGTAATATATGTGGCAGGGAAAATGGTACTCTGGAACATTTGATGGAACGGTGCGTATGGAGAAGTACTAGCAGAGTAGTATTAGATGATATAGTAGGCGAGAGGGAGACAGAAGAGGGTTATAGATGGCTTAAGGAGTGGGAGGATAAAAGGAAAGAGGAGAGTAGAAACAGAAGGGTTGCACAGAGTCAAGTAGTACAGGGGGTTAGGTTAGGTCGGAGGAGTGCGAGTATGTGTGTGCAATGGGTCTCCCGCAGGAAAGTCCAACCAAGTCCCCGCGTAGGGGTGGGAGGATCCAGTTTGTGAAGGGTCGCATATGGCCAGGTCGGGTAGAAGTAAGAGAAAAGTTGTAAAGGGTTGGGTACGTCCCTACAAAACGCCATTTCTGTAATTCGTCAGAATTAGAAATAAACCATATTACTACTACTAAATACGATTAAAGTAACTTTGGTATATACGCCGCAGGAAAACTTAATTTATCTGCTACTATTTACTATATTTAAGACAAATGAGTTATATCAATAAAAATTTTATACTGTCTACTACTATAAAAGAAATTAGAAATATGAAATATTTATTCTTTGTATTTAACAAAAAAAAAAAAAACTTTTAGAGACCCTTGCATTTTTGCCATATATCCCATAGAGGTGGGATGAATGATATTCATAGGTGGAATATACGCTTTACAAAAAAATACAAGTAATATTTATGAATAAGGCAATAAACTGTTAAAATAAGTTATATAATGTGTGTAAAAAGTTTATTAAGATATAAGAATGATAAATAAATTATAAAACTGAAAAATTAAAAAAAATAGACGAAAGATAGATACATTAAATGTTACCCTGGCGGAAAAATTTTCTATAAATAACTACAAAATTTTACTAGAAATAGAAATTTTTACATTTTTGTAAAAATATTTTTTTTTTTGTAGGAATAGTTATTTTTTGTAGAAATATCTACGAAATAGTACCACAAATTACAATGTTTTTAAATCAATAAATTATTGTAAGCAGTATTTCAAAATGAATATTGAAAATCTATAGATCAATTTTATAGAAAATAGTACAGAAATCTACAAATTTTAAAAATTTGAAAGACAACACAATCTTAAAAAATCAAAACATCTGCTTACTTGTACACTCTTAAGCATGTACCGCGTAGTATCTCCAAATTTGAGGTACTAATTTCTAAATGGAAATGACATTTCGTTACATGCTGCTAGGAGATACTTTTCCGACAGTAGCACGAGGTACGGAATACACGAAGTACTGATAAAGGAGGAGGTACCGATTGGAGGTACCACACTTATAAATTCACGGTACAATTTTTTAGGAGGTACAGTTTTAAGAGATACAGTTTTTTAGGGGGCTTCCCGTATGTACCCCGTATCTCGTACGTATG
>JASTWP010001986.1:0-54232 GCA_030770255.1 Temnothorax ravouxi | reverse complement strand
TTACAACAAAGCAATAAAAGTTTTTGTTTTTTTCTCAACGCTTTCGATTAATGAATCTTATGTTTTGTCAACATTCGTTTATAGAAACTCAAATATACACTTAGAATATTTGTTATATGTCCAACTCTTTACTTAACATAAAAGAAAATTCAAAATACCTGGAAGATGGTACTGGAATGTGTTTCGCCGTTTTCGGAGACTGTCGCTGTCCTTCTAATAAAATGTCTATATCTTCAAGGCATTCATCATTACTTATATTTATTCTTTCCTGATCCGGCCTCTGTTCAACAATGCTGAAATAATATGATTAATGATATTGATCCTTAATAATTAATGTTTTAGTTAAATAACTTCTTGAATGTAAATATCTAAGTTCTTCATGATAAAATAGACTTACCTAGTGCCTTCTTCTAAGACAATCGCTTCCGGTACCTCTTTTGGTAATGGTACCATTGATACGTCCATAGTTTCGTGAATTATATTTGTCACTGTTAGACGTTTTCAACACTATCTCCGGTTTCGGCAGCAATTGCCATTTCCGTCTTTTGGAATGTACTCACTTCTGCAGGAAGATCTAACCTGCTAACTGTCTCTTCTACACGCATTTTTTTCAGGAACTAAAAATATAAATTATTCACAGTTATATATGCATCAATGTGAATATTTATAAATGTCTAAATATAGACCTACATTGCGTAATTAATTCAGCAAGTGCAACATCTTCATTTACACTCTTGAACGGCCAGTGATGCGAGCAGCGAAAGCGACTTGCGTAAACTTTGGTTCCATCGGCTAGGTGAGTGCGAAGGTTGGTTGAAAAGATTTATCGCCGTGTCAGTGATAAATTTTTTGTTAATGGTTTTATCCAATTTCTAAAGATAATAAAAAAATTTAGTCAGAACCTTTAAGACTTGTTTGAAATTAATATCGCTTTTTTAATTTCTTTGTAAGCTTATATAATGTAGGAACTCACCTTGCAATGAATGTTTACATTCTGACGCCATTTCTGAAGCTGTTTGTCACTTAAGTCTTTCTTTTGATCAATAAATTTGTTTTTTTTCGAATGCCTGCGGATCACAAAGTAGCTTGAATCTAATGATTCCAATTCCATGTTAGTTTCCTCTTGCTGTGGAAGAACTAACATTCTCATTTCTTCTCTAGGCAATTCAGCCGGTACTGCCACATCTTCTACAGGTGCAGGAGATACTGCCACATCTTCTACAGGTGCAGGAGGTACTGCCACATCTTCTACAGGGGGTACATCAGTCGCCGATGCAGTGTCAGAGAATAACTGAGAAGTAATATATAGAAAGAATTAGAAGTAAAAATAAAATATAAATTGAATATAAATAAAAAGCGCAAAATAATTTTTCTAAAGAAAAAAGAGGAAAATAGATTTTAATTTTTTCAAAACTTTTGGTCATTATGACTCGTATTCATAGTCAATTCTTATATCAAAAAATGTCAAAATAATGTCTTAAGATGCTAATACGGTTCTCAGGTTGATTTATAACACCTTAAAATTGTACTTAAGACTTTTGCAAATATAAAAACAAATTATGAATCAAACAAAGGGAAAAACGCCGTAATCGGCCAGGACTGGTCAGATCTTGCTTGTCCGAATAATTGAGTGATTTTTTATGTACAATTCTTTGACCTATGAAAAACTATGAATATCGGCCTATGTATTCTCATTTGTCTTCTACTTTATGGAGTTAAATATTCACATTATATCCAAACGACAATCATTATCAGTTATAGACAAACTTACACGTCTTCTCTTCGTAGGCGTTTCCACCTGCATTTCATGTGGCTGCCGTTTTTGTGGAGTTAATAACAGTCCCTCTTTGGATTTCTTTCTTTCCGATATATCCACAAGTACTGGACCACGGGTTTCCTGAGATAACTGTTTTTCTTGGATCTCTATTCATTAAATGATTTTATTAATTAATTTAATTTAAACATAATATAATTGTCTATGTATTATATTTAAAATACCCCATATTGATCCACTTACCTTCTATTGTTATACCATCAGCCGTCTGCTTTGAGAATGCTGATCTTTCCTTTGCTATCTGTAGCTCATCCATCCGGTCACTAAAACCATTAATAGTAAAATATATTATTCTTTGTTAAAACGTCATGAATTTATTTTGAGCTAATAATATAAAAACGAAAAAAATCAAATAATTGCATAAACCATTGTCATTTTGTGAACTTTTGTTGAATTACAATTAAAAAGTTATCACGCTACAAAAAAATATATAAAAATCGGAAACTTACAGTGAGAGATTGAAATCATGTGTAAGCATAAAGTCCAACTCCTCGTCATTTAAAGCACCAAAATCACAACATGCTGCATCTTTCATCTGTGAATGAAAAATTTTCAATATTTAAAAATAAGGTTGACAATCAAAAAATCAAAAGTTCGGAAACTCAAGGATGTTATATATCATATTACAGGGTTTAACATTTGAGAATAACAGTTTAAAAATATAAAATTTATTGATAAGCTTGCAGTAAATCGTACGAGATCTTCACTCACAATTGTCCGTAGTCTGTCATCCAACTCTTCGTCGGGAAGTAAGTGTAAGTCTACTTCTAATTGAGCGTTAGGAAAGTTTTGAGTGGAAATAGGCGGCACATCTATAGCACGCAATTCAAGATCCTGAACTGCGTCATACTCATCCTCTTTATTCTCCAACCCTCTGCCACCGCCGCCACGGCCGCCGCTGCCACCGGCAGAGTCAAATTTTTGTTGCATTTCAAAAACTTCCTCTGAAAAGTAATGAGATTACATAAATTGGCATAGGTGATATCATTAATAAATATATGTAGAATTGAACTTACTCTGATAATATATAATGTGTAAACGATGAATTTTTGTTATGCCGTACATTAATTGTGATGACAGATATAAGCTAAATCTCTCTGATCTGTTGCGCAACTGCATTATTTCCAAAATTTGCTCACTGGCGATGTAATATAAAATGCAAACAAAAGTGTCAAAATTAAAAAAAAAAATGTCATTATAAATATTCAATATTAAAAGTACATAAACAAAATAATTTACCAAGTTTCTACAGTGTTTATCTTCTTTATAGCACCAGCATTATAGTGTCTTTTAAATAATTTCTCGCTGACCGTTGCAGCGAGCCAACAAGGAGCTAATTTGCCCCTTCGTCGACGGGAAAGCAGTTCAACTGGATAGAACATCTGATGAAGAATAAGTCTCATTAATAAGAGCAAATTCATAAATAGCAAAATGAAAGATCATGTTGAAAGAATAAAAATGAAAATCATACTCAGATAGCACATAGACGTCATCGGGTTATCCTCAATACATCCAGGCACGTTCTGGATGTATCGAGGCAAACTTATTGTGCTTTATTGATCCGGATAACAGATAAATAACAGAAAACAACGATGGAAATTACCTTGATCTATGGTTTAATATTGATCGATTATCCTAGTCTTCAGTCATATATGGATGTACTTGTCGAATGCAACGATTAAATTCTTTTTCAATCAAAGAATCTCTCAACTTTTACAATTTATTGGATCAATTTCCTTCAAACGCGCTTTCCTTGAATATTACTCTTCTCCGCTTTCGTGAGTTATCTCATTTTTCAGGGAGAGACTCGTCAAACCTTTGCCGTCAAACGTACTCCTTCTCTTCGCACTTCGCACTACGATTTTCAAATTGACAGATTGCGCGCCGAAGGCGGAAGGCATCGACGGGTTTGTTCGCAATGCGCGACGAAATAACGATAATTGCGAGCATCTCTCGACGCTGACGTTGGCGCTGGGTCCGCCTTAAGATTTTCGTTGCTGCGCATGCGCAAGAGTTTTTTCGCCGGATTGGATTGAAGTGGATTTTGATTTGTCCGCGATTTTCGTGCCGTGTGTGTATGTATATACATACATACATACAGCTGGTCGCGCATATCAATACATATGGAGGCCGCATGGTGGACTGGTGGAGACGAGGTCAACAGTGATCAACGGTTGATCGTTTTTAGACAAAATTGTGCATGAATTAAGACAACGTGTTTTGCCTGGTTTACGGGGTTTGCCACGGTTTGATCGGTCCTGTTGAACGTTATTTTACATCTCCGAATTTCCTTCGAAAACGGCACGATGGAACTGGTCAAAACGGTCGCTTCCAAAGTTAGTATATTTATCTTTGTCATACACAGAGCTTAAAATGTGCCTTGAAATTTTGGTGATGCGTTAACTGAATCTAAAGTCAATGAATATAAGTTAATAGTGAATATACTGGCCAAAACGAAAAGAGGAACCAAGCATATTTTAAACATAAAATATATATTATTTTTCAAATAAAGAGGACCGTTTACATAATCAGAATACGAAAGGAGAAAGAATGAAATAGAGGGGTGATAAGTAATTCTTTTTTTTTTCCTTGTCAACAGATCAAGGACAGGAAACCTTTGCACACACTGCAGCCAGCAGCCACCGATAAAGACACCTTGGTTGGTGCTGACAGGAATCTCAGATCTTGCAAATCGAAAGAGGCAAAAACGAAACAGTAAGTTATCTTCAAACAAGCATTTATTATGACAACGCATTATGAAAAAGGTTAGAAGTACAGATTGTAAATACGGTGTGTTTCTTAGGGATGTAACAAAAACAGGGGAAAAAGATACTTCAAAATCCACAAAAGTAACTAAGAAGAATAAGGCTGTCCAGGACTACACGGGAGAAGATACAAATTGAAGTAGAAGATTTAACATCAGGTATACTAAAAATAGCATTTTTTTCTCTTTGCTTTCCATATTTTTTTGATATTTATTTGATATTAATATATCTGGATTTGTCAAAAGGATAACTTTTATCAAAGTATTTTATCTGATTTAGACAACCCTAGTGAGAACTATTGGCAAATTCTGGCTGAAAGAAGACAAACGGCACTTGTGGATGCCTTAGAAGAAAATGAAAAGTTGGTACGACAGATTGAAAAAATTGGAAGAGGAAAATCATGTTTACAAGGAAATGTTGGATGAAATGAGAACACTTGTTGAAGTACTACAGGTAATATTGCCTACAATATTGTATTAATATTGTATTGAAACCATTACTACTTTACACATTATCAATAATAAGAGAATTTACACATTAATGTTTTATTGCAGGAGCAAATTGAAGACGATAGAAACGGCATAAATAATTCGTTAGATGACAGTGCTCTTTGATTTGAGTTTGCTCATTGAATTCCTCAAACATAAGAAAAGGACTAATATACTAGTGACTACGCTGATAATTTATAAAAAAATATTTATAATTTTAGCAAAGTGTTCAAAGTATTTGATTGCCATTTGCACATCTAGCCATTCAACATTTTAAAGTTTGACGTAAACAAATAACATTTCTTTTTTTCTTGTAATAGAGTTATATTAATATCGCAAATTGTTAACCGTTAATGTTTGGAGATATACAAGTAACAAAAATTACAATTAATCAGCTTTTTAACATGTATAATATAACGATAAGAGGACAGTTAGAATACAAAATTTTCTGTTTAAAATATCTTTATGACAAAAAAGCAGTTTTGCCTGTTCCAGTAAATATATTCCAAGTTCCAAGTGAAGTTATTAGATATAAACGTATTAATGTGTATAGCCATTAAGAATTAAAAAGTTATTTAATTCTAAAATTAAGAAATTTTTGTACGTTTTATGTGTATAATAAATTTTTATTTTATGATAATCATTGATAATGTCTTAAATATTGAATTGTGAACATAAGACATTTAAAACACAGTAGTCTCGGAAATTTTTATAACACTTTATTTAAAGCTCTTGGCTTACCAATTACAAATATATTAAGTTATAACTTTTTTTTAGATATGATTCATGTTTGTAATACACGTTAGAATGAGATGATTTATTGCGTGAAAAAAGTCGTTACGTATAATTATATATTTAAAATTATAGTTATCAAACTATATAATTGTGATTATAATTACTTCACCATGTCTTAAGCCTTGTGTACACGATATTAGAATTAGAAATCGCTCCGAGATCTCGGACGGAAAAAGAATTGACCAATTACATTAAACAATTTTGGTCAATTGACAAATGCGATTGATCAATTCTTTCTCCGTTCGACATCTCGGAGAAATTTCTAACTTCGTGGACACAAGGCTTTAGTTTGTGTTCATCCAATAAGTTAAAATAAATGCGAGTGATTAAGAGAGAATTCATCTGAAAATTACAACTAAATCCATGCACTGTTTTAAGCAATTATTATATATAAGGCAGAAAATGATCCAAAGCAATCGGTTATTGTAGCCACTTCTCAAGAACAAATTAAAAATAAGAAAAAGTAGCACAGAAATGTTTCAATAAGTATTATCTTTCTATGAAGTCTTATTAATATAACAATTGCATCTTTATTTTAAATAGAAATGATTTTTTTTATGTAAATTAATTTCGAGGAATATTCTACATAAAAAAATGTCGTAACCAAAAAAAAATATAGTTATACGTTCCATTTTGTAAATTTTATATTTTTCTTAAAGATAACTGCGAGTACGTGCAATTACTAATTTATTTTATTTAAAGTGAGGAATGAGGAATGGATATTTTCAAGAAAGAGTATTAAAGTGTAAAACAGTAATTTTGTGATTAATAATTTTTTAATTAATCGTGACAATACAACATCATTGAGCTATTTAATATTGTAAAAAAATTAATATCAGTTTAAGTATTCCCGAAATAGATTACAATTCACTTCAGACTACTTTACTTACAATTTTCAATTCAATCATTAATTTCTAAACCTAGACATACATGGATGAGGATCAAACCTATCCAATACAAATCGACCGCTCTCGCCGCGGAGCCATACATCTCATAAGTATGCTATTTTCACAAGAGTACTAACTTAATTAAGTGAAATAATATCAAATTCACTATTATAGGTGTAACGTTAAAAAAATTGAATTTTTATTTCCAGTCATTTTGAGCGGGATTATATAAAGGAAAATAGGTCCTAGAAATCCCGAATATTCAATAGATTAAATTTCTTTGGAAGTAAAAACTTAGATTTAATATTATTTGTCATTTGTTGAGAAATTGGCTAATTGCAATGTAAATCGAATAATTAAAAATATTAATATCTTTTTACTAGCAACGCAGTGACACTACGCCAAATTGGAGAGATTAAAGATGAATAAGATTAACATCATTATTAACTAAAATAAAAACCTATTAAATAAACAACTATACTTTAATATGAATCTGAATAGATTGTTCAAAAAAGGCTCTCTGTTAACTTATTATAAGTTATGGCACATTAATTTTAAATAATTTTTAGAAACAGATAAATACTGAATAAAACACCCTCTTGTAACAATTTTCGTTCAGGAAAATGACAATAATAAATTCCTCAGACGCAAAATCATTCTTTTGCGAACTTCATGTTCGGCTGTCGGCATCATCCGAGTCTTCTTCAAACCCGGCAAGTTCGCGGCACCGGGCCACCGGGCACTTATTCGCTTCTAATGCGCATACGCGAAAAAATGCGTGTCACGTGTCACATTATATTCGTTTAAAAGTTTAAAGTGTAAAAATTTTGGCGCGTTCAGCAGACACAACTGTTGAGTTCGTCTTATCAACGCTCTGCGTTGATTAGTTGGTTCTAAAAGTAAGAGCCAATCACGTTCGACTGCTACTGACAATGAGCGGCTTGGTCTGCTGAACGCGACCAATGAAAAACGCTATCAGAAACTGAACGAGTGTGCGCAGCGTCGGGTATGCTTCACCTGTCTACTACACCGCATGGTTTGCGATTTGCGCCTTGCGCCATTTCTGCAACTGGAAAAGTGGAAAACAACAACAAGTATTCGGCAGTTGACGGCACCTGATAAAAGAAAATATTTCTGTAGATCCTGTGATTCACAAGTCGGATTTATTTCTTTGTACGATATTACAGTGAAAGTTTGAGGAGCATTAAAATGTCAGAGTATGATAAAGTGCGGACGGGAAAATTAGTATTGAAAGGCGAAAAATCAAGGTATAACCTCCATTCTCTCATTGGAATTTATTTTAATCGCATTTCTTTTTTCGATATTCATTTCATTCATCGTTCCTTTCTAGACCGAAGAAACGAAAATCTAAGAGACAAGAAAAAGAGCAGGAAACCACTGTGGAGGATAAAGATACCCTTACTCATGGTATTTATTAATTTTTTGGTTAAGTTGTTGAGCTTAGATTCTTCACTTTATAATTTTGATAAAAGTATGCAATTTTATTTTTTTTTTTGCGTAAAAATAAGGATTTAAAAAACAAAATCGCCGCTCAGTGCTTTAAAAACAGTGATCAAGTGCTGAAGATTTATCTTTTTTGAAAATTAAGGTGCCTTCAACACCGTGTCGGGATTACATGGCACAAGTGTACTTGTATTTTACTTTCAAAGTCCAAAACCAACCAAATAATACTAAGTTAATTAGAGTTTCTTCGTCTATTATGTCACTTTGCCTATTCTCTTCACAAAATTTAATAATCAAAATGCTAAAGATATTATATTCAAAGGAGATCTATTGTAATGATGGCATATTTCGAAAATCTATAATCATAGTTACGAAACACAGTCACCTACTTTCTGTACATAGCAATTTACGTCACAATTATATATCAGATTTTATATTTTGCTTGCTATTTGTTATAGCGCATGCTTACTCCCCTTTATTTTGTATCGCAGATTTCTTAATCTGTAAATCATTTGTAGCACTTAATACTGATCTTATTGTTAGAGTAGCAATTCTTGTCTCTCTTTCAATCCTATATTTTTACACAAAAAAGATCAAATGAGTACTCTTATCAAAATTTAAAATGCAAAAGATCTAAAATTTACACTTACAAATTTTTTTTTAATTTTATGTAAAACGTTTGTAATTTATACAGATGACGTTTTGTTTTACAGGAGGGTGGTGGAAGGTTAAGAATGTAGCTGAAGTCACCGGGACAGTAGCAGTCGAATTTGGAAATCAAACTTACATGAAGGCACTGGATAATGGATTGTTTACTCTTGGGGCACCGCACGCCGAAGGAGAGAGCCCATCGCCGGAAGAAATATTAACAGCGTTTCCCGTAAGCGAGACTAAGGTTGCCTTGAAATCTGGATACGGCAAATATCTTGGAGTTGATAAAAAATGGCGTTGTTATTGGACGAAGTGACGCAGTCGGTTCTATCGAACAGTGGGAGCCAATTTTTTCAAGTAATTTCCTATTTTACATGAATATTAAAATAGAAATTAATAGTTTGGTTAAAAAATTATTTGTGTATGTCTCTTTTAAATTTTGATTTTTTTTTTAAACACTAAATTGGAAACATCTATCAAATAGAAAATCGTAGATTCTTATTATCCGTAATATCTTATTATTTATTAATTTATGTAATACCAATAAAATATAGGCGTAGTAATTCCACAGCTAAATAAATTTTTAATCGTTAAATAGAAAAATTTTTGCATTGCATTGTTTTTTAAATATAATATATATTAATTGTGAAAATTGCATTGTTTTTCAGAATGGCAAGCTTGCGATATTAAATAATACTGGATGCTTCATGTCCGGTTACAAATGACGATGATATAGTTTGCCAGAGTAGGACAGCTGGATCGTCAGAGTTTGTTGTTATAAGAAGTATAATACAACGTTCTCAGAGTCCTAGTAGAGATATTCCGAAAGAGGAACAAGGCTCACTCACGGAGGTTGAAGTAAATTATGTGTGAGTATGATGTGGAATTTATCAATAATCATATAATTATTAATTTGAAGATTGTTCAAATTTTATATTAGAACTTTTACGTTTTGCGTTAATTTTTCCGCTATCTCTTTTATCCTACTTTAAACCAAATGTTTAAAAGTATATTTCTGATATTAACAATATTCATTTCCCAGGCGAAAAGTTTCAAAAGTTTCAAGATAAAAAGTTGAGGATAAATAAGTCCGATCGTTCTGAGCTGGAGAAGGCAAAAAACAGAAGGAAATCTGCACGAAACTCTATTAGATAGGAGAAGTAAGATGAAAGCTGATCGTTATTGTAAATAAAATCAATATTGACAATATTTATTGTGAAGTTTCTACTGTAAATAAATTGTGAAACGCATTTTGTTTTTGTCTCATTATTTATTACCATAAAAAATTTCAAGAATAAAAACGTTTTATTAAATATTTAAATAAAATTTATAAAAATATGTACTTAGAAAAAAATATTAATTGATATGTTTTGGCATATTTAAAAAATATTAATTAGTATTATACACAAATACATGTAGCCGAAGAGTACAGAACAAAAAAGCTCAATAGGTTTATTAGACAATGCAAATTGTTTAATGAACAATTTTTTAGTATTTAAACATTTTATAAGTCTTATAACACCAAAAGCGATTATCAACTACAAATACTACAATGAAAATTATAAATGTTAAATGCTAAAATAAAAATACATGAAAAAAAAATGAAAAATAAGTTAATTTAGCCTACAGACTTCTTAACGTTAAGGATTAATTAATTAGTGAAATAAAATGACAACATACTGCATGAAATTATATTTATTATAGTTATTTTTTGCATGAAAGATGGGGTTGCAACAATGTATCCGATATAAAAAGCATATTCTATATCTAAAATATAGTTATATATAAAATTTCTCTACACATGTAAATCTTACGTAAATCCAAAGTCACAAATTAGATGATGTATTTTATATTAAAAATCGGAATGTGCTTAACTCTGATAAATTATAGAAATTATATTACTTTGGCTAGGTTGGCACATTTCGTAAGGAGATTCACAGAGAAAAAATATTCATAATCATCCATTCATATACAATAAAAGGTACAAACCGTTATATATCTTTCGTATGAAATGACTTGATTTTAAAAATATCACAAAAAGCCAAAACTTGCCAAAGATTCTCACGTGTAAAGATACGCAAAATAACTATTCGGAAAATCTTTGCCACGTCTGTCCCCTTTAGTCATCGTTACAACGTTCAAAATCACGGCTAATTTTATCGACGGCCGACGCGGAGGGAGCGCATATGTATCGAGTGCACATTCTCGTGGCTCCGCGCTCATTGGCGCTTCGGTGGCGAATCGTCGCCGCGCTCGGGGTCAGTTAACCGCCGTTTCAAATTGAATGAAATAACCGATCCCGGATCCGGCCATCCGGCGAGGCAGAGTTGGGCAGAGTCGAGTGTCGAGTGAGGGATCGTTGGCTGGAAAGACGTAGTGTGTTTCGTGTGTTTGGCGCGATCGAACGTGGTCCGCGTGGTTTTGTCTTCGCGCGAGCGGGAGGCGCGAACGGAGGGAACGACGACAACGGGAACACCTGTGCAACGGTCGTTCGACAGCGGCTCCTGATCGCGCCGATCGCGCATATTCCGCACCGGCAACGATTCTGTCGCGGCGAATGCGTCGGATCTCGTTCGTTGATTCCTGAATACGGCAGGCAACTTCTACGTGCGTGAGCGCGTGCGACACACGACGAAATGTCCTTCTCCAAGGCGAGGATACAGCGATTCAACGAACTTGGAAGTGAGTTATTGTTTGTGTAGCGAGTACGTATATCTATTGCACGTCCAACCAATTCTCTGCTTCGTTGCCTATTTGTTTCCGCACCTCGGTGATCTCCTCGTTCGTCTCTAGAGTCTTCACGTGCCTGTTGCCGAGTGGTTTTGATGTATCTCCCGATTTTCGATTGCATCAGTACAGTACTTACACACGATACGTCTTTCAATTTTTTTCACGTATACATTGCACACTTATCGATTATGTGTGTAACTATAATTGTATATACAGCCTGTGTTGTACTTATTAAGTAGGCCTATTCTTTTTAGCTGAAAACGCTTGCACGGCAATGCACGGTTCATCTTTCCTCTCTTTCTTTTCACGTTGGAGAGAAAAGAGAAATGATGAACTGTGCAAGAAGACCTATTGTTGTAGCTTGTGAAATTTTGGAGTGGAAAAAAAGCTTTTGTCATAATGAAATTGAGCCAATACCTAGCGTTAATTACATAAATAAGGACGAACTTCCGCAACGAATTTCTGTAAAACGAGCTGAAGATTCAGTGGGATTTGGAATTTGTCCTAATATGTTTATTGTGTATTCGTTCCGCACAATTGCACGAGTGTGCTGTGTAGCTACGTAATGGCGGGAAAATCTTAACGCTCCGCATGAAACGTGGAGCTGGTGGAGCGTGGAGCTTTAACCGTCTCTCTCGCGCGCGCGCGCGCACGCCACACACAAATTCGCACGTCTCGTATCTCGTATCTCATATTATACTTTCTACTGTGCTCTCGATAATGTCAGCTTTTTCATTATAAATAAGCTTGTTCATTGTGTATCTTTTCGTTATAAAATGGTTATTCTACAGGAATTCATATTACTTTATTTAAATCGGAAAATGGAAATAAATGATGAATAAAATCAATATAACTGCAAAGTGCTCATTTGTATAAAATATTCGTATCTTGTTTTCTCGTACCTTTTACCGTGCATTTTGTATTTCCGCAAATAAGATATATTTCGAATAATAGCAAGTGATAAATTCTTCCTCGTCGCGTATATAAAACACACGCAACAATAATATTTATACATATAATAATTATTCTATTTAATTTCTTTTAATAATGTGAACTGAACAGATTTAAACAATTCCTTTATTATATGTGATAGATGAATAAATATGTTAAATAAATATACTTATCTTCTATACATAATTTTAAATGCATTACAAACTTTTATACTTTTTTCAATTTTATTTTACCCAATTGAGACACAGTCCTCCGTATTTTATATTTGAAATTAGGAAGATAGGATATTTGCATTTAGTATTTTAGTATGCAAAAACTATATAAGCGTTTGTTTGTAATTATAATTGTAATTATAATTAAATCTCGACCAACGTAACTGTCCACGGGTCGTTCGTGTCCTGAGCTTATTAAATAACTTCAAAAATGTTTTAAAAATCTGAAAAAATTTATAGAGTATCTTTGAAACTTATAGAATACGAAACAATACTTTAGAACAATAAAAAAAAATTTTAAATAACTGTTTAAACAAATAAACTCGGGAAAAAATCGCTAAAAAAACGTAAAAATTAAAAAAAATTATCTTTGGTTGAAATTGACGTAAAATAAAAAAAATTTTTTTAAATAGGAGTTAAATAGTTGAGTTTCAAGATATTACAGGTAATTTTGGCCTGACACAAATGACTCATGGATAGGGGCTGATGGTTAATACAATTAATGAAGTGTAAGACCAACAATAAAATACCAAAATTAAAAAAGAAATGTAAAATCCAACCCTAGAATAGTATTTCGTGTATAACACAAATTTTAGGAACGGATATTCGCGTTCCTGTCTTTCATCTCATACTTTTCTCAATTACATATATTTTTATCAGTTACCAATCACTAAATTACTTTATTATGGATGCTTCTCGAGGTTTTTTTTTATGTATACGATGATTGTCAAAACTACGCGACCACCAATCCGTTTTTATCCTTTAGTAACATCTGTTTTCTGACCGTAGTTATTATTCTTGCCACACTTACATTTGCTCCTTGTAGCTCCCTTATCCCATTGTGTACGTAGCTGTTCAAGTAAAAGGTAGGCGTAATATTTTATTCGTTATTCCCTATATCTTATCTTTGCTGCGTCTGCCCTTTAAATTTCTCATATATTGATCCTGCCCCCTCTCCCTCTCGCCCCTATAGAAGAAAGAGCGCGGTAGACAATAAAAGACGTTTTATTGCGTATGAACGCGATGGGGAACGTTGCTGGCTACACCTGGTTATTCTACGACCCCATAGAGATGTGTCCCTTGCATTCAGAACAGCTGTCTTTCCCATTTGCGCCTGCTTCCCCCCATGCGCGATACGTTGCTCCAAAAGGAAGTCTCATTTAGTCGCACCGTCTTACCTCTTCTTTGTCGTTGCGACGCAATGCGCGGGTCCCATCGATATATTGCGCAATATTTAAGAATAGGCTGATGTATTTAATCTTCGTACCCTATAATAGAACAAAAGTGAATTAACAAGAATTCGTTTGATCTACTAATCTTCATTAGAAGAATATTAGTACTTCGGTATTTATTTTATTTCGTTTCAGGATTTATCTATTTTAATTCTTGTCTCATCATTTTTCG
Source organism: Temnothorax ravouxi (assembly GCA_030770255.1). Classification (NCBI taxonomy): domain Eukaryota; kingdom Metazoa; phylum Arthropoda; class Insecta; order Hymenoptera; family Formicidae; genus Temnothorax; species Temnothorax ravouxi. Next base: position 40,051 of record JASTWP010001986.1, on the reverse strand, counting down.
ATAGATTCATAATTTTTTCGTAATTAGAGATTTGAAAAATTACGATTATAAACGTGGCATATTTCCTTCTATTCACTAAAATGTGATTTGATAGCAAAATTACGTTGATATATTAATAATGATAATTGCGATAGAAAAAAGAACCGCGATCTAGATATTTTGCATGTTATTTTAATTTACTGACGTATGCACGTGATTTCACAGGTGACGCACCTCCACCAGGCGCTTATGATCCGAAATTTGACAGTAAGGTGAAAGGACCCGTTATTGAGAAGTCCGATAGGTTTTTAGATAATAAAAGTACAAGCAGCGCGGAATGCAGTGCCTCTACCGCATCAATAAAAAGCAATGCGACAACTCCCCTTTTCCGAATGGTAAGAATACTAAGAATTTTCGCAAATTCTGTCGCCGATTACGTCGATTGCAATTGAGAAATATTTGAAAAAAGATTTGATAAAAAAGAAAGATTTGTTTATTATTATTGCGGAATAATGAAGTGTACAATTGGCTTTATATAAATTATGGTTTAAATTAATCTGTGAACGCACAGCGTTCTTTTCGATATGATCATCCGTGTTACATTTGTTTTTTGACTAAATAAAGTGGCAATACAGATTTCAAAGGAAATATAAAAATATGTGCTAGATTTTTTAAAAAGTACACTATTTAACAAATAACTACCTTTTTTTAGCATAAGAATGAGAACAATTATTTCTCATAGTTTTTTTGGACATCGAATACAAACCTGTTTACCAAATTGCTCTATTACGTCAATTTTGAGAAATTTGCAGTTAAAGTTGCAAAACTACTGGGAAATGATTATTCTCATTCTTGTGCATTTTTTGTGTTGAACAGTGTTATTGTTACCGTAAAAAAATATTAATAAAATCGAATATATCATTAAATTATGTAAGATATTATATTTTTACGCAGCCTCAACCACCATTGAAACGATTGATCACGAAATCGACGGGATTGACTTATCCCAAATTAAAAACTGCGCAATTAATCAAAGTTCAAAGCATGAAATATGAATCCAATCAGCAACTTGCGGATCTTCAAGTGGAATGTTCGAACAAGGATAAGACTATACAGGAACATGAGAAGCACATCGAGGATATGAAAGATGAAATACAGAAATTGGAAGCCGAATTGGAGGAGCTGCGTAAGAAACAAAATGAAATAGAAACGCAACATATGAAAGATATAGAAACAATGGTTAATATAATATTTCTTAATAGAAATTTTATTTATTATCGGCCAGTGTCATTAATACATTATGTCTTTAAAATATTTTTAATTTGCAGGCTAAGTTGCAACAGGATGTAATAAATAACCATGATGATAAACATCAGGCAGAATTGCAGGTACTTCGCTCTCAATTATTAGAAATGACCAAGGAAAAAGAGCGAGAGATTTCAACGCGAAAAGTAATAGAAACGGAACTCAGAAGTCGTGCGGCTGAATTATCGAAAAGAATAACAACACTGGAAGCTGAGTTATCTGCAAAGAAAGAAGAGAACAGAACAAAGGTAAATTAAATTATTTCATCTTAGACGTGTGAAGTAAATTGCTGTATTAACAAAGTTACATTCTCTTATGTTTCGTTTGTTTAACAGATTGAAGCTCTTGAAACGCGCATTGAAGAATTGTTAAACAAATTGGAAAAAACTAAACAGGATCACGATATGGAAATAGGATTATTACAAAAAGAAAAATGTCAACTCGATGTCTGTGTCACGAATTTAACTCAAGAACAATCTGATCTTGAATCTAAATTGGAAATGAGGCAGAACAAAATTGCGGAACTTGAAGCTCAATTATCTGCTCTGCAGTGTGAATTACGTGAACTTAAAACGCAATACGGAAAGCTTGCCAACGATTACCTTGATAAATTTTCTAATTTTGCTAACAAACACGAGGAAGAAATTAAACATATAAAAAATGACTTTCAAAAAGAAAAAGCAGAGCTCTTAATGGAAAATGAAATTTATAAGACACGCGCATCAAAAATGGAAACAAAAGCAAATGAAATAGAAGAAAAATATTATTCCCTTACGGAAGAATTGAAGAATCTTCAAAGATATCATAAAGATGTGCGTGCCCCATGTCATCCCATATTTTTTATTTTATTTACAATTATGTATATACTTTATGTATATATTTATCATGCATAATTACATGAAAATACAGAAAATAATTATATGTACATACAGATGTATATAGGACATTTAGAGGAAATTATGACAAAGTTAAAGGATTTTGTATAGAACAACTTTTGTTAAGTAATCCACATGTCCAGCCACATGTCTTTAAGGCGTTAAGTATTTTTTGTCTGGTCAGCGCGTTTGCCGAACTTGTGCCTTGATTTCTTATGTGGGAATATCAAATATATGTCGAAAATTTGGCATACACGATCAAGTGGCTCAACATTCGAAATAAAGTTTGTTAAAGAGATTAATGAACGCACACATGTGACATAAATCTACAGTATTCCTTCGAAAAGATGTGTCGATTATTGCATCATAGTAATGTTTGCAGGTTGCCATTTTTAAATTGTAATAAAACAAGAAATAAACAAAATTGAAAAACATGCGATTTTTTATTCTACTTAATTTTATAAAAATTAAGTGGGCATTTAACAAAGTTGAAAACTGACACCTTTGCGCTTTAAGGACACGGGTTACTTAACAGAAATTGTCCAATTTAACCAAACTTACTATTTTTTTTTTTAATTTGTCAACTTTCTAGGAATATCCTTTATGTATGTGTATTAAATGAACGATATCTTAAATAATTTTTTATCTTTTCCTGTTCATGCTTTAGGTGACTCAACGTTTACAAGAAGCTCAAAATGAATTAGAAGTTTCAAATGAGAGGCATACTATTATGATAGAAAAATATAAAAGGGACTTGAATGATATGACAAATATGCACACGAAAAACACATTAAAACTGGAGAAAGTATTAGAAGATGCTGCAGATGAATATTTAAAAGAATTGGAAAATGTACGGTGATACATATATATTTTTTGTTTTAATTATAACAGCCATATTTTTATAATTCATTTTTCTGACAATAATTCATATATATATATATATATATATATATATATAAAATTGTATACAGGTTACCAAGGCGAAAGATAAAGAAATAGAAGAATTAAAACAAGCTTGCGCTAAGAAAATTGAAGAGGAAACCGAGCGGATAATGAAGAATGCCCAGAAAATAATCGAAAAAGCGGAGGCTGATAAACAAGATGTAGTAGTAGCATGTCGCACCGAGAGCAAGAAACAGGTGAAAAAAACGATTGTTGAATGTGATGCGAAAGTAAGCAGGTTACATATGCGTAGATTGCCAAACATCACTGATTAATTATTCGTTTTCTGTAAAATTTTGTGTGAACGTACAGACACTACATCTTCCCTGGGTTCCGTAAAGTTCATATGCGAGTATTTTTTATAGTAAACGTTTACTATAGAAAATGCGCGCATATATGCGCTTTACGGAGGCTTTACAGGGCTTATATACAGATTGTTATAAAATGTAATTCATTCTGTAGATGTTTCTCTGTCAATGTTGTCTTTTATCTTTCCCTATGTGTTCTTTGTGATGTTTGAGAATTTTTGTTGCAATGGAACAATGTATTCACAGATATTAAAATGGGACCTTTTTTTTAGGTCAGCGCCATGGTTGAAGAAGCGCGAAATACCGTGGAAGAGGAGATGCGACTTGCTAACGACAGATACAAAACATGTTTGCTTCGCATGGAAGTAGAACGTGCTGCATTAGACGAAAAACTTTCGCAAAGAGATGCTGAAATCACCAAACTTTCCATGACACTCGAGGAACTTAGATCATCCGTGGAAACACAGGTAACTATCGTGATGTTAATGTTAATAACATTATTCATAATGTAATCTTATCATGTCATAAATTGTGATTTTTAGACAAGTTTTAGTCAAAGTTTGCAACATGAGCTGGATAAGGCAGAAAGCGAATTGGCGGACAAAAAACAAGAATTGAGAGCTTTAAAAGATCATATTAGAACAGAAGCGGCTGAAATGGTTGCTAGGAAGAGAAGGTTGTTATCAGCAAATTTTATTTCCGTAAAGCTTGAACTTTTACCTACTTTACCTTATTGAGCGACTATTTTAATTATCTTAAATATTTAGATTTGAGCTAATTATGGCTGAAAATCAAGCATCCGTTGCTGCACTTGCTAATCGATTGGCTCAAAGCAACGCTGAAGTGGAAAGATTACAGTATGAAGTCAAATGTAGTGAAAATTGCATACGCGAACACAAGGAACTGCTTAGTGCGATGCGTACCAACTCACAATTGGTGCACGAACAAGTTCACTCTTTCATGAGAGAGTTAGATGCTCACAGAGATCTAGTAGATCAGCATCAGTCTGGTAATTTGTCTCAATTTGATTCGATAAAATCTGTCTTTGAGGCAAAAATCGAAAATCTAAAAGAGAAAGCCGCAAAGGAAATTTCAAGACTTGAGGACGACACTAGACTGAAATCTATATTAAATAATGAGGTAATGTTATGCATGTCATTGCAGTTGTTTTTAGATTACACTTTGTAATTTATGAAAATAAGATTTTTCTAAAAATTGATTGTTTAATTTGGTTTATTGTGTTTCAATCGTAGTTGAAAACACAACTCGATGAAATGTCTAAAAGTATCAGTGAGGCACAAGGTGCAATACTCATATTGGAAGAACAAAATGACGCTAGAGAAATCGACATTTCACGGATGGAGTTAGCAAATAACAAACTTTTGGAGGAATTAAAGAGTCGCGACAAAGCGTTAGAAGAAAGTAAGCGATTACTTCAAGATCAAGCAATGCAGCATAAAATTATTTTAGACGAAGTAAGTTTGTATATAATATTAAAATAAATTGTGAGTGAATTATTGACAAATTTGTGCATAATTAACATATATGCGAAACATTTATAGGCAACTTGTCGAATAGAAGACCTTTCTGAAAAAGCTAAGCAATGCGAAGAAATAGAAAAAACTGCAAAGGTAATATTTTTTTTTTGTTACTAGAATTTATTATAACATGAAATTGTAAAGAAATATTATCAAAGAGTAAAAATGTCTTGTTACAGGAAACCGCTTTATTATTAGAGCAAGAACGAATCAAATGGAAATCTTTGGAAAATGAACTTAGGCAGCAGCTCAAAAAGGAAATAACAGAACGTGAAGAAGTTGAACAGTGAGTGTAATATAGTATTAAAATTTTCTTTACAAATTTGAAAAATAATGGTTATTTTATTTTGTAGAAAGGCCACCAAATATGCAGCATTGAATGAGGAACTTAAGAAAACTAACGCGGGAATTATTGAACAATACGCTGACGTAATCGGGCATCAGAATCCTAAGCAAAAGATCAAACATGTTATTCGGCTAAAAGACAAGAACCTCGAGTTGGAACAGGTGTGTGGCATCGTCCCGCTTTTTGTAATTTTTGTGATATCCTTTTTGGTTTTTTGCTTTCTTTCTGTACTATATCATTAAACATTTTTAATAGAATTATGATATTGTTAAAAGTATACAAAAATATCTGTACATAATTTCTTAATTTGGGCGTTCAGACCTTTCTTAGGCCTGATAAGTAATGCGATTGTTGTACAATTGTAACAAAATTCTGGTTCATGTATATTCTTATCATGTAAATAATGTTGGCGTTCCGTTTCGGAGAATATGCCAAGAACTTCACAAAAAGGAGACTCAACTGTATATTATTTTTTAAATTATGTTTTATTGAATGGATTTTATAGAAATAAATATTTTTATTCTTAAGCAAATCTAAATTGCGTTTTTATTTATCCAATAGAGCTCACGATCAATGTTTTTAATAACTATTAATAAGTATTATGACATTTTTTTCTTTGTATCTTTGATTGAAAATGATTTTTTTTTAGGAATTGCAAACCAAGACCAGATTAGTGGAACAACAACAAAAGACCATAGAAAAGTTAAAAGCAGAAGAGAAGAGATCCCATTGGAAAGGCAAGGAAAATATAGGAATGGTACATTCGACCCCTATTTCGTCTCCGCATAAAACATTGACACCATTAAGAGATCGAAACGATTAATCTCAAGCAATAGTTCAATAGCTTATTTTCTTAAATTATTAATCTAGATCTAGATTGTGCAGACATTCGAATCGACTCGTGCTCAAATAATTTCCTACAGAACTAGAAAAACGATTGCCGCGATGATTATTAACTTTACCTGTATTGTTAAAAAAGAGAACAAAACTTAGAGAAGAAAAATGTATATTTTTTATAAAAGTTACAAAATTATTATTGTTAATACTGTTAATTTTACCATTATATATTTCAATCATAAATGAAGCAGATATACTGTCGATAGCACGTTATAAAAAATATTCGTAATGTATTTTACATTTTATGTAATTTGTATATGATACCATGACATTATATTATATTGTGTACGAACGGTTTATTATTATTAGTATACTTATAAAAATTTGGTACACTATACATACCTTTTTATAGTTTCAATAAATGTCCTATCCAAAATTACTTTTGACGTGTGACAATGTATTTTATTTCAGACTCTACAATTCTTTTTCATTACAGTTTTCTGAAGAAACTAGTTTCTCCTGTATATTACAAGAGCGAACGTCTTGGATTTAATTATTCAAACAAGATATAAAATTGATTTCTTTTTCAGTAAAGCCCCTTGCACAATGCCAGGCAACAAGCAATAGAAATAACAGGAAATAACCAAAAAATCGTTAATTACAACCTAAAAAATTCGAATGCTATGATTGGTTGGCAACAGGCAATATATGCACAGAATTTCCAACGTGACGAAAACTCTGTGTCTATTGCCTGTGTCACTGTTTATTCTGCATTTATACATGATTTCTAATTTCTATTCCCTGTTCCTATTGCCTGTTGCCTGGCATTGTGCAAGGGGCTTCAAACAATCTAAATACTTTAGCCATCGAACATTGGCCGCCTGAAATAGTAGTATTAGCATCGGGCCCTGAAAAGTCACCATCCGTCTCCTGAATAGATGACGGTCATCCGTAATGGAGTGAAGGTAGTGAGAAAAAGATAACAGAAATAAAGACAGAAAAATATAGAGAAACAATGTTTTATCTCGAATTTCTAATAATATACTAATGTCAAGTAACTAAATATCTAAATTAAATTTATTATTGTTTATACCAGAGTGAAATTGCAGTAGCTCGACAAGTATTACGTGACCTTTATCGAGATACATTTGATTTGTATAGACTATAGATATATATTCTTAATATTTTTAGCTTGTTATTTAGTTGAATTTCAAGATGCTTGAAATGCAAGATGTGTATGAAGGGTCCTGAATTATTTCAGGTATTTCTCGTAGTATTTCAAAATGCTTGAAATAATACGAGACCCTGTGAACTCTAATACACTATATACACATGCGTTTGAACATGCGATGTATATTTTCAAATTTATGAGTGATATATTTTGTTACTTTATTTACTGTGGTATATATATGTATAATCTTTTACATTGCAGAGTTTTAACGCCCTCGCTGACTAAGATTCAAAGATTTATGCATTCAAAAAGATGTCGGTAAAGACGTCACTATATATAGGATCCCCTTAAGATATACTTTTCGTAAATTCTTATAATAGCGTTTTCGACTGGGCCGAGTTTGCTCGCTCAACTTCGTAGCATTTTAACTAACTATCCAGAACACTCTTAAGGGAATATTACAGTGAAATCTTTATTGAGACATTTTTTTGAATGCATAAATCTTTGAATTGGCTTTACGGAAACTCTTTTACAAATTTTTTTTACAGATACCTATTCACTACATAGTATCTCCTACAACTCCTTCAAATTTCATCAAATCCAATGGAGAACAAGCACGTTAGTGTCTCCTTATTAATGTGCTTTTCACAAGTCAACAAAGAAAAACTAATAGAATAATATAAGTATAATACAGAGTAATAAGTACAATCAAATAAGAACTTTTGACTTCTCACTGATATAATTTTATATCATAATAATTTTAATAAATACTATAGAAATTAGGTATATTTTCTGATCGCGTAGAACTGAAACTGTGTAAACGGAAGATATTATTTACAGCATAAAAAAAACCGCGTGTAAAAAGTACCGCGTAGATTCGAAGGATGAGTATACTAATTTGACTGTGCATGTTTGTGTACAGCCCGTTAATTACAATATTTCACGCAGTGATGTTGTTCGAAAGAGATTACGACGGATCCCGTTAGAGTTATCACCAACTTACCCACGTGATTGGACTTTATTATGCCCGACCATGCGCCCGAACGGCCCGAAGTCGCCGCGGTGTGTGTTCGTATTATACATTCCGATCCGTGGCAGCTCTCGACACCCGTAATCACTATAGATACTGCTCTTTGAACTCCTTTAGCTTCTCTCTCTAAGGTCAATAGCTACATGAATTTTAAACATCGCCGACAACATCCATCTAATTAGTTTTCACCTTATCAACGTCTCGTCTATTTATCGCTAACAACAGCCACCCGACCGCTCACTAAAAACCGGCGGCGCGGCGTTTCTGTGTCGGGGTGTGCGAGAGTCCTAAATAGACCCAGTCCCTGTGACAAAACCCGGCGGATGTAATTTGCGGGGCGGGAACGGAAACTTCGGGATACGGATTCGCCGTATCGCGACCGTAATTCGGATTTTATGCTTCGCATGATCCTGTCGTGTCGGATTAGTCGCGCCCCGACGTGGTCGACACATCAAGATGAATTTAGATGAATATGATATCACGATCTTTATTCTCAAATGCAACAAAGCATACCTATAATGACTCATTAACCCTTTAATGCTTTAGTCTACTGTATAACTGACTTTTATGAATTCGGATATTGCAGTAATCTAAACGAGATTGCAAAGCGGATCGGATTAATGCTGATAGCGTATATCGATTGCATGTAAAAGGAACTGCTTCCTCCGTTCAGCGTTATAATTAATAAAATTAATTGAGTGAGGAGAATTAAAATCATTAAGAGAGTTTTTAAACACACGAACTCTGCAGATTTATTTATAATAAATTGTAAAATTATTAATTGAAAAAAATTGTGCGTGAATAAGAAAATTTCTTATATTTGTTCTTCTTTGGTAATCGCGAAAATGTTTATCGATTGATCTTTGTTGTAATTTCTTGAGGTTCTAAGAAGTGCTCGAATTTATTGTTTATTACTATTTATATATATTTTTATTATTAAAATTATTAATGGTAAATGTCTAGATTAAGGGTGATACCTCACCGATTTCAATGACATATTGTCAAGGATATGGCTCTGACGAAGTTGCAAAACGTTTTTGCCGTCGCTTGTTGTTTATTACAAAGTTATTAACAAAATATTTTAAGAAATATAATAGTTTGTGTCAGTGCTAACGAAAGTAATTTGCTGATATGTGTACTGTCATTTGACACAAACTAGTTATATTTGTTAGTTACATTTGTTAATAACTTTGTAATAAACAACGAGCGACGGCTACAACCTTTCGCAAGTTAGTCAGAGTCATGTCCTTGATAATATATGTGTCAAGGCCATTGAAATCGGTGAAGTTGCCCTTACTCTATATAGACAGTAGAAACTTTTACCTTAATAATTGTAATAATATTAATAATAATAGTACTATTATTACAATTATTTATTTGCTATTTACTATTGAAATAAAATTGTAAAATCGAAAATTTTTTAAAAACTAAGATAAATAAAAATACATTACATTTAATTTTTTTATTGTGTCTTATTTTTAAAATTAAAAGGAAGAAATAAAAGCACTTAAAAAATATAATGAATGAAAATCTGGATGATCGTACGAGGGATGTTCAAGACAGTTCGTGAAAACACCCTTAGAGAGCACTAGCATCCACATTTTGTAAGCGTACGAAATAGCCCAATAAGCTTGTTCTTAGGAGCTGTTCTTTCTTTAATTAAGAAAAAAGCGTACAAAATGTTGCACATTGCAACTCAAAAACGACGTAGCACGCTTTAGTTCGCGCTCGATCACTTTTGCATTATATTAATATAATACATGTATATTTTAAGTTTAGGAATTCGTGATTTATACAAATATTATGAAATGCCTAATCGTATGGGCTATGGGCGGTCGCTTGATATATTGATATATCGTTCGTACTACTTAAACACGTTATATAAAAATTTAAAAAATCGGTTGCAAAAAATCTGTAGATACGAGACACTTTGCTAAACTCCCTGAGACATTCTGTTCATGTAATTCGGATGAAATCGTCGATCAGAGAATTTTTTGCTCGCCGAAAATTCTCCGGCGGCGTGCACTGTTCGTAGGTCGTTTCTCAATCTGCGATCCTGACGCGTCATGACGCAGAAATCGATCGTGACCGCGTCAAGACGTGATCTCGCTTTCGCAATCAACTCTATTCTGCGCGGCTCGCCCCCGGAAGGAGAGTTCTACCTGTTCCGTGTCGTTTGGCAATGACACGCACCCCTGGCAAACGACGAAAGGATGAGTAAGAGAGAGAGAGAGAGAGAGAGAGAGAGAGAGAGAGAGAGAGAGAGAGAGAGAGAGAGAGAGAGAGAGAGAGAGAGAGGAGAGAGAGAGAGAGAGAGAGAGAGAGAGAGAGAGAGAGAGAGAGAGAGAGAGAGAGAGAGGAGCGGCGAGCAGCGGTTGGCTGCCGCTGCAAGGATCTCGCTGCAGAAAAATTACCGGTTATTACTGTCGCGGTACGGCGTATGCACGGCATAACGCGACGCCAAAGGTCCTTCGAAGGGGAGGAGGGTCGGGGGATTGACGTGCTCGCGCGAGCCTCCGCGCGCCGACCGGAAGGGATACGAGCGTGAGAGAGCTTTCCCCGGGGCCACGATAATTACCCCCAATGGTCAGCGGGAAAGCGGGTCCCACCGTCTTTGGCTTTGGACGTTGTATACAAGGTCTCCGCATTCTCCCGGTTCTCGCATTAAGTCGCGTGGATTAACGGATACCCTCCCCCCTTTCGGCCATGAAACCCGCGTTACATTTCCACCCTCCGCCTTATAGCGCGCCCGAATACGCGTCCACACGCATGATTTCCTTGACAGATCTGATTTGCGCGCGAAAACGCCGTCTTTCATCGGTTTCAATCGAATTCCATCCTCCTGTGTTCACATAACAGCTCTCGATTAGCGTTGCCGCTATATATAGAGGCAGATAATCTGATGCGCCTCGCAATGATCTGATGCGTCACTCGTGTAGGTATCGATAGGAATAATTAAACGGGAGAACGAATGAAGTATTTCTTACGTATGCGATATACAATATGATAACAGATATCGCCCGTGGAAACAATTTATATGAGAAAGATATTTGCACATGGATATTACAAATTCAGTGATTCATTCTTGCTGATAGTCAGTTTTGTATAAACAAGTCTTTATAAAAAAAATGGCATGTATATTTACAAAATACACAGGTTGATAAATAGATAAATATTTAATATCAGTAGTATTAACAAAAGTAAAAAACGTATTATTTATTAATATTGACAAACGGCGCACACAGTGATAATTTCCAATGATTTGAAAAAACCAAGATTCATGTAAAATAAAAAAATTTAACCCCAAGATTTTAATTTACTATAAATAAACTTGCGTTCGGGTATTATAATTATAAATATTGATTACTGTGCGGTATAGACACTATAGACATATGTTGTGAGTAAATTGCTAACTTTAACTTGAATTGAAGCGATTATCGGTGCTTCTTTAAATAAGTTTGCTGAATCGTATACATCGCAGTAGACGATGATCCAGCGATGGCGGACGTGTTCCGCGACAGCGCGTTGTCGCTCGTGCACGCGGAAAAGTGATCGTATGCGTGCAGGAACTCGGGGCAAATCCTATCCTGTACCTAATACTAAGTATTAGCCGCGTCTTGCGAATGCAAAGAGACCCGGGCGTAATCCCGCACGTGTGACGCTGTAATTAAATATTTGTCCTAGGCAGAGAGAAGCGGTGTTTCCTACATAAGTTTGCGCGACGTCTAATTAAAGAGGCAATTAACTTAATCGCACTGTGTTCGTTTGTTACGAGCGCGTCTCGTCTCTGATTCGCGATATTTTTCCCGCGCTGTTTCGGAAAGCTGTGAAATAATTTCGTATGAGATCGCATTGCACATTATATTCAATGCAACAAACACGCTTAAGCTATAGTTTCCCGCAGATATTGTTTAAATATCTGTGATAAAAATGACGTCGATTCCATCCAAGAATGAAAAGTGATTTAATAGAATCTAATAGAGCAGCTAACAATAGATTCTAATATAATTTAAAGAAATTGATTTATCAGAAAGTTTCTCCTTATTACGTTTATAATTATTGTTATTAACAGATTGATTACTTAATAAATTAAATTTTTAAAGATTACCAATTTAATGGAAAGAGAGAGAGAGAGAGAGAGAAAGATTATTTATTTAAATTATATAATATTGTTAAAGTTATTAATGCTTTTTTCGTCATCCGTATAAAATTTATTGTCCTCAATTATATTTTCTTTCGGTTTCTGTCTCCAAATTAAAAAAAGATTTATCTCACTGTTACTAATTACCAGTTATTATTATCAACGATTCAATGACAATTTTCCGAAATTCATAGTGTAGCAAGATAATTATCATGCTTTATTTAAAAACTGTCGAGATAACACGAAAATAGCAATATTGCGACTAAATGCAATATCACAAACCTCATGACATTTAAGTATCTGTTTACACAAATATAGTCGGCAAGCGATAACGATATAGTTTGCTGTAACATCAATTGCATTACTGTTATGTATGTAGAGCTAGACTCGTTAAGTGACTTTTTGGCTGCAATCCAATAAATTTTTACATAACGGTATTTATCACGAGTGTCTCGCAAACTAGTATTCAATGCCGGAATGGTGGACGATGAATACGGTCTCGGAGAATACTCGTTTCATAACAGACAATTAGAGCGCAGGGTATATATTCACTCAAGAGATTAACAATAAAATACGGACAATATTCCATAAACTCGTATTTTATGGAATATGCGCTTTTCTCCAGTAGCTCTCAATTTTCCACATATATGTATATGTATGTATATACAATATATTGATTTTGCATGTAAAATGTCGATTTTACAACAACGAGGGAAATTTATAACATCGGGAAAATTAGCTGTACGTTTAATGGAAATAATTTTCATCGGGTTAAAAAATCAACGATATTCAATATCAATAATTCTTTTGTATTGTCATATATATATGCATACGCCTACCTAGCGTCGATATTGATCATTATTTTTGTCGTATTAAAAAGTTTCGTATTAATATAATTATTTATTAAATTATTAAATTAAATTATCGTTAAATGATCAAATTTTCTAGATTATTTATATTTTTCTAAAATACGCGTAAAGAACTTTACCCAAAATAGATATATGCAATTTTAGCATAACATGTTATGTAATAATTAATTATGGATGTATACGAAACAGATGCAAATAAAACGAATGAATAAATATATATTTCTGTATACAGAAAAATGTTGGACTTTAGTTCAACCTGTCAGAATTCGACGCAACTTTTACGCGCGACAATAAATTATTGTAATGCAGGTGAAGGGTGCGCAACGACGCAATACAAAAGCGAAGGCAGATCGTACGACGGGATACGGGAAGAAAATCAAAGCGTATTAAGGAGGCGTGGAAGGCAACATAATAGGTTTCGCGAGAGAGAGAGAAAGAGAGATGGAGACTCGTAGAAATCGAGCGACGGCTTCGTGACTGCGCGACTCGGATCGTGACTCATTCGTGACCGGATTGGGATCTGACCTCGTCGTGGTCGTCGTACACGGTCTAACCATTACGTTAAATCCTGGACGGTAGCCGAAAAGAGACGATAAAGAAAAAGAAAAGATCAGCCAACGCGCCACTTAGCCGGCCGAAATTACGCGGGAGATCCCCCTTCACTCTTCGGCCATCTCTTTTTCGCTCAACGAATTTTTATGCTGTAACATCGAAAAATTACACTCCCTCCTCTCTCTCTCTCTCTCTTCTCTCTCTCTCGCTTCTTGGATATAGACAGCTAAAGTATATTTGTAGAGTAAAGTGGCTGTACACGATCGGCTGTACACGCTCTCCCCGATTATGCTACTTTGCGAGAGAGCCTAAATTTTCTTAACAATTTTCGCACACGACACGCGACATCGCAAACGGGAAATGGGAGCGACTGCACTACTAATTGGGGCAGCACGCAAAGTCAGATCGCGATCGGGTTTATTCCTTTTTTTTTGCTATTACTATCGAGGATTAGATATACGGAAATTATATGCCACGAGAAAATATCGGATCGTTGCAAATAAAGGATATGCAGAAAGAAGCTGATGCATTTCTTCCTTTTCTTCAAGTCTTCATACTTTAAGAAAATCCGCAGATTCTGCTCCAGAAATCTCGATATCAATTGTAACGACAAATGTAACGAAAAATCGACTTCGAAAAATCTGATTATTACGGTCCAAGATTCTCGGATATCTCGGATATATGAATACTTGTTCAATGTTAATTCGCTTTGAGAAGTTTACTTTTTATGACAATCGGTTAAGCACAATGACAATTAACAAAATGTTAATCCACATAAAATTACAAGTTACATAATTATATCTAACCGACGATATTCAAGCCAATTATATTATTTCTACTGAAGGAGAAATCAAATGTAGGTCAACTTTTTTCTTATCCGTGTTCGGCCTTCAGATGTATTTTATATACGTTATATAAATATATAAGGAAACAAGTAATAAAATTTTAATTACAAGTCCGAGGTATAAAACTATTGTATTAACTGGGTCACCATGCACAAGCTCGCGAATTTGCGGAAAGGCGATTGAAGAAAATCGCGTGCAAAAATCCGATTGGAAGGGTGTAGTAATACGTCACTCAGATCCGTGGCTCCGATCCAAAATAGACCGTACAACAGGCGTGTAACATTAATTTGCAAGTAGATTAAATGCATTTTCGTGCCGACGACGGACGTATGAAGCCACTCGTGCCTGCTTTCACGTATTTCCGGAGCCGAGGCCGGCCGCCCGCCGGCCATTATTAATCAGACGATATTATACGAGCGTACATCGGCCGTTCCCGTATTCCAGATTTAATATTTCATCACCGTGGATCTTTAAGACCGCCCCAATTGGAAAGCGGTGTATCGTTCTCCGCGCGATATGGAGGGTACGGGATGTATAATTTTCTCGAATCTATCTTTGTAATTCGGGTTATAATCCGCGGTCGTGACCCGCGCACGTTCGCATGATTAAGTAGTTAATTCGCCGCCACCTCGCGGAATCGAGTCGGTGCGGATGTAATTTTTTAAGTTCGCGGGACATATAAATCTCCCGTGAATCCTAACGAGAATACGAGATCTCATGATGCAAATAAGGTTAGGCAGGAAATCAATAGGATTTCTTTAGATTCATTCCTGTAGCAATTCAGATACGGAAAGAATGATGTGTGAGTCTGAATATAATAAACACATTTACAATTCACTCTAATAAATTAAAATAAATGAGTGATGGTAAGTTCTTTTCATTTAAATTAGTGTATCGCCTAAGGTAATATTTAATTCCAAATATTGTTGAAAGAATTTTTGAATATTTGGAAAGAAAATGTAATTTACAAATTATAATTGAATGTGTTTCGAATCATTTGCGAAAATATATTGTGATTTGTTATAAATTAGCTACATTTTAATATCAGAAATGTAAAAGATAGAAAATAGTGAAAATTTTTGTTTTTATCGGGAACAATGCGGCGATAAAAATTAATTTTAAAAGTCGCGAGGATTAACATTTATTGGAACAAAAATGATTCATCTAATATCTAAGCCGGTACGTTCTTTTAAAATAAAAACATAAAAAAAACATAAAGTAAATTTTAAAGATAAATAATAACGTTAAATAACTAAATAATAAAAAAAGTGTGGCAAATTAGAAACTTGCACATTGCTTCCTCATCATTACAGATCGCTACCATTGCTCCTATTTTATTTCGCTCATAAAGTTCCTCTATGAGGAAACTTGTATTTTATTCGATGCATAATTATTAGTTATTAGTAGTTTGGGTTTCTCAGAAGAATACTTCGGTTAGAAAAAGATTAATTATCGCTTTTCCGATGCTAAATCTTAAATCGCGTTTAATTCAATCGCTATATTTACATCCACCGAATCGGTAGCGCTAGTTGACACCGTTTACAAATTGACGGGCAAGATTTAATTGATCCGTTAGTAATTTAGTTATCCACGTCTCGCGGAAGGAAGTTCTCCGGCGTTAAGGGGCTAAAGTCGTCTCGAAACTTTCGTATCGACTCAGTGCGGTCTCAGCATAGCGCGGATCTCCTTTACGAATTAACGTTTAAGCCTGCGTAAAATACAAATAACTGTATTCCAGGACGCCGCCGTTGCTGCCGCTTCTCCACGGAGGACTTACTCTGCTCGCTCGCAGGCAACGGCGATGCTTGTTATACCTATCACGTTTTTGGAATTTGGTTGCACAGTACGGCAGAGGACGGCGCAATACCGGCGTTCAAGAGACTTCAGTAAACATCTCGCAAGACGTGATTTTCAAGGTTCGTTAAATCTGCCATAGATAAAGAGAAACTCGACGGTGGGTGGTGGCGAGAAACGAGCGACCGTAGCCACGGTCCAGAAAGAAGGATAGCGGTATAAGAGGGAGGGACCGGGAGAATAAGCGGATGGCACATTTCGCGCGAGAGGGAACAAGAGAAGACAAGAGAAGAAGAGAAGGAGAGCGAGAGGGAGAGACGGAGGTAGAAATGGAGAGTCAGAGAGAAATAGGCGGAATGAGTTCATCTCCGCTAATGCAGCGAGCTAAGTTAACTCGCACATCCTTCTTAACGCGAGTAACCTCGCGATTATACGAGCCGCGGCGTGTGTAACAACGAGGAGAGGACACGCGGGTAGGTATACGAGCGATCGTTTCTGCGGACTACGTAGGCATAAGCACGTTGAAGGCGGCCGTTGTAGATGCGAGATGGGTGTTTCACAAATTCGAGATGAAATTACTTACACGCTTATTTGTACGTTTAAAATGTTTCGGGACCGGCTCTCGGGCTTTGTTTTATCAGTTTTTTTGAAAATAACTTTTTTAAATGAGAGTTTATCATTTTTAACGAGGGTTCATTATCTTTAATAAGCTTGTTTCTTCCTAAAACATCATACATTTTTTATACAAATTTGTAATTAGCAGTAACGTCCAGCATAAGTCGCGATAAAAGAAAAGAAGATGCAAATTATAGGCCAGCCCTGTAATAAGAAAGTTAATAATATACATATATGTTTATTAATTTCAGCTACAGCCAGAAAGTAGACTTAGTTTACATCAAATACTTAACACTCATACCATCCATACATCACTAACCTATTTTATCATTCACACATTGCACATCTCCGTGGCCTAACCACCTATTCTACTCTCTATTCCCTCTGCCTTCAAATTATCACATCTCAAACTTTCTCCAATATCCTGCTTATCCAAATTTTTCTTCCTTAAATATCTGGAACCGTCCATATCCTTATTCAGATCTTTATATTTCTTATTGTATTTTAATTCTATAATCCTGTTTTCCTCCAATTGCCTCTGCACATCCTCATCCATGTCATATCCCTTTTCCTCTCTCATTTCCTTACCTAAACTCCCCTCTC
Source organism: Temnothorax ravouxi (assembly GCA_030770255.1). Lineage (NCBI taxonomy): Eukaryota > Metazoa > Arthropoda > Insecta > Hymenoptera > Formicidae > Temnothorax > Temnothorax ravouxi. The sequence goes on along the minus strand of JASTWP010001986.1, from coordinate 22,301 downwards.
TCCTCAAGGCTTCTATACAACCACTAAATTACATTTATTACTATTATAATATTTTTCCCTTTCTCTTCCATATCTATCATTCCAATTAATACAAAAGTTAATATAAAAGTTCAATGACGCTTTAAAAGGCATCAACCAATAAAAATTTAAGTTTAAATGGCATCAATCAGTAAGAATTCAAACATAATTATCACTATAATAAAATTAGATATGACTTCAGCGCAAATCATAAAATATTAGAAAAACAATATAACTCATTTTTTCGGTTTAAGTTTTTTCATAATTTATCGAATTTTTTATTGTCTACTACGAAGGCGACTAATAGAAAAAAGTGTTGATATAGCGCACCGAATTATTAACATAAATTATTAATATCTATAAATTATAGAGTCATTTATTTATCGAGATCGAGTTGATCTCATTACAGGAGTTATAATGGTCGATTTTTCAGCTTTGTCATAGAGATGTTTTGTTTCTTTTGTATTACAGAAGTCGTCTGATCGTAGCGCATTTTTGGCGTCTTCGTGTATTTATTTTTGTAAATCAATTCTTCATTTGCGTCTGCGCTTTGGTCTCGTGCCAACTTACGCTCACGCTCTCATGCGTACGTAGAACGTAAGGAATTAACAAACAAAAGAAGCGATATTTACATCGCGGTAGAAGGTTTAACGTTAAAAGCATTATTTTCTCCGGATAAATTCAAGCGAGCAGGAAATCGTACACATATACGTGTATACGTTTGTCGTGTGTGTGTGTGTGTGTGTGTGTGTGTGTGTGTCACCCGTACCTCTAAAATTTGTCAAATCTAGGAATTGGCTCCCAACATTGTGGACCTCGATCGCGAGCGTCGTAAGCGCGCGTTTTCAATGCGTGTTCCTCGTGATTATGCGAGACGTAACGCGTGTAGTATGTACCGATCGGTAAATACATTGGGAATACAAATGATCACTCCCGGCCAAATAAGATTGCCGAAACAAGCGAGTAAATATCCGTCTGCACAAGAATACGCAATATTGCGCAACTGTCTATATGATCGACAGCGATTCGATGCAGTTTAAAATTAATCGCGCAGGAATTTTTCATTACATTATATTATCATTCTTGTACTAGGTCGTGTGTGGTGACGAGATTATTTAGCCATATATTAAACAAATTAACAGTAACTTATGAAATAAAATTTCTCATTCTCGCAGAATTAAAATTGAATGTTTCTTTGATTTTAAGCAATTTGTATAAAAAATACAATGTTTGTGTCAGTCGAATTCAAAACTTGATAGCTACTATTAGTATTGTTTCATAATTTCAAAAACAAATTTTTTTATTTAAAATTAAATAAAATTAAATGTTTGCTTAAAATTGATTTAAAAATGTAATTTTGTCATATATCTGTGGCCTTGAAAAGCTTAATTTGCAGGAATTCTGCAAATTTAAAAAAAAATCAACAATTAAGATCTTCATTTAAAACCTTTGGAAAAAAGAGATTGTCTGTAAATATTTATCAAATATATATCTATTACATGTATATTTTATCGTATATTATTTCTTTATATTTTTTGTCGAGTATTATCTTCTTATCCAAGAATAAAAAATAGTATAGATAGATATATAGCGGCTTTCCGTAATTTATCGGAAATTTTTTTTGGAATGTGTATAATTTTAATTTGATTATATCAGAGATTAAATTCATGTGGAGTATTCATTGTCGCTGTCCCGGTGTGAGTAACCTTCAGCAGATGGATCTTTATGCTCATCTATACGAGATTACATGCACACATATACCGATGCATCAACGAAGGTGAATAACGTAATACGATGGTCCACGCTCGTGCGTTCCCCATTACGTCATCGAAATATATTTCGGACGATACTGGAATATTGAGGTTCCTATTCCGAGCCTCTCGCAGTAAAAAAAGGAAATCTATGCAAGAAGCGTCGACAATAAAATCGCGATCGTAAAAAATGTTCAAACACGTTCTGATTTTCATGTCTCAATTACGAGTCTTTCCTCTCATAAACGCGTTTTTCAAATTAAATTCAATTTCATGTAATAATGACATTTTGAGTGTAAATATACATATCAATTTCCTTAATACTGCAATTTTAGAGTAATCATTGAAACTATTATTGTCTACATTGTATATTATTTTTAGAAGATCATAAAGAAGATCAGCTACTTATTCTTAATTTAATGAATCCATTATATTTTTGATATTATATTGTACCAATATTAAGATCTAAATATTTAAAAAATTTAAATACTTTTAAAGATATTTTTTCTTTTTTGAATTTGTTTAACATATTAATAGTATAAGATATAATACAAGATTCAGTCGTTGTAAGATGGCATTGTATTTATTAAAATTTGTATATTTAGTAAGATTAAATATAAATGAGATATATATACAATACCATCTAAAATCTAAAGCTAAATAAAAAATTACTATATCAAGAGACACGGTGGTGTTTCGCATCAAGTTATTGAAACTATAATTTTCTTTAAAAAAGCATATTGTATATTTAACAAAATATATGATTAAAATTTAAAATAGAGAAATAAAACTTCTGCTTATTTTTTATATCTACGCGTTAACAAAAATATACTATAAATACAAAATGTTATGTCACTAGCGTTAGATTTAATGAACTATGAACTTCATAGCAAAACATAGAGCTTTTGATTATAATACAAAACTTTTTATTGCGAAACAAAGCTCTCACACGCTGCAATAAAAAACTTTAATATCAGAGGTCAGAACCGTCATTGCACTACATCTCTGTTTGTTTTTGAATTTAATGAGTTTTGCTACTGTATGTACTTATATATACTTTGTACTATTTTTGAACATGTTCCGAGACTCTTTGAACTCGAAAGGGGAGAAAGACGGTGATACTTCACATGGCGGGGTAATGCGCTTCGAAAAAGTGGAGATACGCTCTTGGATGCTGGCCATTTCTTAATTGCGTAATCTTTTTGGCGTCCAGTTTGGCAAGGCGTCTAACGGCTCTGATAGCTCTAAATAGATGATCTACTCCTGCGTTTGCGATCAGGATCCTGCGACTATCCCATTTGCTTGCGTATTTATATTCACGTATACTAAATCATTTCATTAATTAGCGCGTGAACCATGAATATGTGATTAAACGAGTAGGTATTCTCAAACGTAATACATTGTCACGTTTACAATATTGTTTTCAGACGTTTAGACAGCAAATTTTAATCTTGTTAAAGATTAAAATTTGCTGTTTTATCTTATTAGCAATTGTCATAATTGTTATTAGCCAGTCAATAAATTATATTTAAATATGCGTAGAGGAAAGTACCCGATTATGAGATACCATATCTATTTTGTGTGATTGCCGGAAGTCTATGGGCAGAATTGAAAAATATAGTAGATCATTTTGAAGGGAATTTAATAAGCTTTAAGATGCTGAAATGCAAAATTTAATTTAAATATTAATTTTGCTGAAAATTAGAAAAATGTGAAAAATGAGCTTTCGGCAAAATCGCAAAAGTGTGCTCCTAATATGAGAGATTCCGGAAAATCGCTAATAAAGTGCAAAATACATGATATTGCAATTAAAAAACTTTATTTAAAGTTTTTGAAAGACAAATGTAATGGAGAAGCATATTTGCAACAATCGTAAACCCACTTATACTCAATATTGTACCTAATCTTCCCCCTCCACCCTTCCCTCTCAAATCAAGGTCAGCACAGTCTTATATAAATTCGTATAAACCTTCCCTTAACGTTAATATAGTATTTTCTCTTCTTTTATTACTATACAATAACTTTCATACTCCAGCAACCCAGGAGTACCCTGAGTATCTCATGTTACGAGCACCACGCCGGTTTCACGATCACCAAATCTAATCTCTACAATTGAGCAACTCAACATATCCCGTATTTTCCTATTAATACGACCTTACTCTATCACTGCATGCAGAACTTATTGCCAAATATTTATTAATTATATAATAAACAAGGTTTAAAGACTCATATCCATGGCACTTGACAACATCCAATTTCAGAATTTCTTTCTCTGCAACGACTACACGCACGATCAAACAATGAATTTTCCACTAAATAGATTTTACCCCAAGGGCAATAAGTTCATGGTGGAACCAACAGATAGGGCCTATTAGTTTAGCAGAAACCTCGCTGTCGCATATTAGGAACCTATCTCATAATAGGGTACTTTCCTCTATTTATATTTATAGATATAATTGAAACGTTAACAAATTTATATTATTTTTATTTACAATAAAAATTTATTTTCTTAATCCAATATTAAATAAAAATTAGTTGTTAAACACAATTTAGATGTAATATATATTTTATGTATATGATGATAATAATAATAATAATAATAATAATAATAATTTTTATAAAAGACCAAATTTTTTCACTTTTTAATGAAATTAGGGAGTTACTTTAAATTGGCGACGACAACAACAAAATTATGGGATGAAAGATGTGAAATGTAAGGATGTGTATAGAACATCCAGGGTGTAGCAGCATGTTTTAAACTCCATATGATCTCAAAACTGGTTTTTTCGTCAACTTTTGCGAGATCGATTTGGAACTGCAATGACGCTTGGAGCAAAAGTATCGCCGAGGAAAAATTCATTACGGAAAGAACGGTTTTGCTGAAGTATCTAAAAATTTAGCTAGATGCAGATTTAAAAAAAAATAATTTTGTTGGACCATCAAAATAATTATGTAGAACACTCAAACTAATTGCTAAAATGTCAAAATTTTTTACAGCATTATCATACTTCAACGACCTACTATAATTATTTTGATGGGCAACAAAATTATTTCCTCAGATCCATATCTAGCTAAATTTTCTAGATATTTCAGTAAAACCGTTCTGTCTGTGTAGACAAGATTTCGAAGCAAAGTCTTTAGACTTCAAGACGCCTCTTTTAAAAGTTGTTTTGTAATTTTTCGCTGAAAGTTACATAAACTTACTTCGCCAGTTTTTACCCACTATGTGGTCCTTTAATTTTGTTAAAGAGTATGCTGTAAGAATGTACATAGATTCTACTCTTTTTTCTATGTTAGCCCTTCTTCGCTCAATTTCTCTCGAAATTCATGAGAAGCCGTTTGTCGCGAATCGCGACGCAGCTTCTCTCTATATATTTATTTCCCCCTTATTATACAGAAGGTCGATCTCTTTTCATACGCGAGGTATAACGCGAGGGCAAAGGAACTACTCACGCATTTAGTCCAATTTCCTGATAGAACAAACCGTAGCCGGTTCCGATCTAACGCAGTGAGCAGAATTTGACCGAGTTCGGAGAGAGACTTTGACGATACTCGAAGATTCTCGAGAAGAACGCTCGAGCGCGTAACGCGAGAAGCGGTAAACAACCGTCCGAATTAATTCCGACGCTTTTAAACGTCTCTCATATAAATCGGATAAAAGCAATTACGCCGGTGAAACTGCGAAATATCTCGTATCTCCACGAAGATTTGCCCGCGTAGCCTGTGCGGGCTGTCTGGTACAGTATTGCTCACGAATAACGGTCGATTCCAATATTTTGCACGCACGCGAACTTTAGCGGCAGCAAAGCAATTCCTCAAGAAAATCTCAAAATTTCAATACAATTGTTAGTTATATTAATTGTGAATCTGTATTAAAATTATCATGGGGAAACAATTTATTTCGATCTATCGCAACGGACTTGATTCTGTATTTTCTCACGCGTGTAATAATTAATAAATTTTATGCTTGTTATTATCTATAATTATATAATTTCTATAAAATGCTACTTGTTATGACATTTTTATCATTACTGCCTTTCAACAATGTAGTAAATGACTATAACATACGAGATATATTTTTCAAACATTTATGAGACGTTATATAACTTCTTTCTTTTTTTAAGATAAGTAGGTGATATTAAAAGGTCAAAATTATTGCGATACAGAATTCGACTACATTTTCGAAATAAATAGCTGTGAAGATACCAGCAACGGTCGTAATCTTCGCGATACGTTATAGCATAGCGCATCCCTCCTCGCCTGGCATTGTTGAACCGCACTGTACACGGCTCAATTTCGCGAGGTATCTTACCAGCGCCAGAGTCCGATGCAATTTACAGCCTGAATTTGAATAATTCGATCGAAGTCGCCGGGACCACTCCCGCCGCCGCGCCGCGCCACGCCGACGCGAGTAAAATCCTCCCGCTAATTTATCGTTTATCATCTCCGCGGCGCGTCGTTAAAGCCGCCGTAGTACGTACTTAGCAATAAATGTACTTAACACTCGCGACTCGCAAAGCCTCGCGGTAGGACGTCCCGGGGGATTTTGCTTCCTGGTTTACGACAACTCTCGCGGATGAGTGGCCGACCGAAGAGTCGGTTACTCGATATGGCGCTATTAGCGCTAAACCTTGCGCGAATCCATCCGTATCATTAGCGAGAATTGGAGACGCGAGATTGGCAGCCGTTTTAGACCCCGAATACGTCGGACATGGTCGCGGCGTCCGCATTACGTATACCTATACGTATCCGACAGGTCACATTTTTAGAGACGGCTTAAGGCGGAAGGGCAGCGATCGAATCTCGTCAACGTCGTCTACGAAAAGATAAGATGTATCTCGGGCGCTTTGGAGCCGCGCCAAAAACTAGATCGGCTTTAGCAGGAGATCTGCGCGGAGACGAGCGGGGCGGGGGGAGGGGGGGGAAGGACCTCCTTCGATTTCTATATAAACGCCATGCAGACCTCTTCGCGCAACCTGCATGCAGGATGTTGGGGTCAAAGGTACGCCAACCAGGTTGCACCGTGCAGAGCCTCTCGTCTCTTCTCTCTCTCTACGTCTCTCTCTCTCTGAGGGGGTAGCTCCCCGAACCGGCTCGCAAGAATGACGAGCGTCGTCGTTGAGACTGGTCATGGTCGTTGAATAGTTTGCTGAAAAGGAGCTTGCTGCGAGACGGGGTGAGGAGGAGGGTGAGGCCTCAGATGTGTAACTCCCGAACGTGCAGCGGGGGGAGTGGAGGGGGTGAGAGGGTCACGGGAGCGGACGAGTCGCGGGTCACGCGTGTCCGGAATCTCGTAGACAATCTTTACATTTATTTCCTCGGCGCGGGTCATTACCCGTGGGACTTACCGGTCGATCTCTCCCGAGGATCGCCTCAGTACGTGTTAGCGATTTACGACGACGGCACCAGAATGATACGGAGGTCTGGGCGCGTCCCGAAAATAATGTGAAGTACGATTTCGCCGCGGCAACGAATTTGCTGAATGCGAGGAACTCGACGCCAACATTAGCTGACAACGATGCGACAAACCGTTCTGGTGAAACCGAGACACGCTAGAACAAAACCTTGGTTACGTAATATGCAATGTATGCGCATAAGATGTAGATCGCGAAGATGAATTGAAGCTCTCGAAGGACCTTTATTCGTATAAATTTGAAAAGCGCGAAATACGTCATATCGAAGGTGGCGCGTGTGTTTCTGCAGCAGCTATATGTAAAATAAAATTGGAATAATAAAAGTGAATTTTTCTACAATCCCTTAACATTATATGACAAATTTGGAAATTTTATTTTTTATTAGATATGAAATCGAGGAAGTTTCTGTCGATCTTATATCTGATTTTAACCCTTGGGACTCCTAATGCGTTACTATAAGCGGCTTCACTAACCGATTCTTTGGGATGTACCACTATAATGGCCCCTTTCTAAATAATCTTTTAGAACGAAATGTCTCCTACAGTGGCTCTCTTCTATACCTCGATATTTTGTCGTTGCCAAACTGGAATGTCGTCAATTGTTTTGATTTGATCATTAAAAGAAATCCGACAGCATTGTTACACGCGATTGCCAAGAATTCAGAACATTTCACTGTAGTTCACTGTTCGCAGTTAAAAAATACTGCCATTTCTGAGAGTAACGAAATTTCATCGACTACAATTGGCAAATAATTATAATTATCGTGACGATTCGATCATTGGTTTTGACGATCAATCGGACCAATGATCGAATCGTCACGATGATTATTTGCCAATTGTAGTCGATGAAATGAACGTCTAATGTTTATTATATCGTTGGCGAATTACGAATGTATATACTTTCGGTTGAAATATTTTTGAATGAAATAATTATTTTCTCTTCTCGCAACGTTATCAAGTATAAATTATTACTTTTGAATTGGTAATTGGTATAAACACATTATTATTTTTAATGTCGTTTTTTAAAACTGTGTTTTACACCAATCGCGCTACTAATATTAATTAGCCGCATTCCGCGGCCAAACTATACATAACCATATAACTCCGCGTTCAGTCAAAGGGTTAACGCACGTTCGTCTATCTAGTGAATTTTATATACTTACGCTAGAATTTTAATTATTATATGATAAAACATTTGTAACGCATAATTACTCCGTAACATGATTTTAAACAAGATTTATATCTTCATGTGTGTGTGTTAAATTACGCATTTTTTACTTTACGTTGGTATCTAATTACTATATATAATTACAATAAATAGAATTTATTTTTATATACAAACATTATAAAAATTTTTGTATAACATTGGTTGTCCAGTGATTATCAGGTCACCACTGACAAGTCAGACGGATGATCATTATAGGCAGTCAACGTGTAAAGTAATCTTTTTGCATCCGGCGTTACATATATTGGTATGTACTTCGCTGGGGGGGACATCACGAGACTCCACGTGGGACCGGTGACTCGTAACGCAATCGGCAGGTGCTCGGTTTCGATCCTTCATCCCACATACGAATTTTACATTCATAATTTGTATAAGTTAAGAGAAAGAGACAGAGATCTCTCTGGCTCTCCTAGTTAGGGGGATGAAATATCTATTATTGCGAATGTTCATAAAGAAGAAGCCGAATCGAATGTTTAGTAGAGGCCAGATCCATTAGAATTGTGGCACTAATGCTGATTGATTAATGTACCTCGCTAATTTTTGAGAAATCGAGTAGGCGAGTCTTAGAGCACCGGATTGACAAAAAGTAGGGCCATAAACTTCTCGCAACGGAGTAATATGCGTAAGTGGACGCACATCGCGCAATAGCTTTTCCATGTTTATTGTGCATTCAGCGGTGTTCTACGATGCGGAAAAATATCCCATCGGTAAACGCATCTGGATGCGCGCCAAGCGCGCGTGTGCACGTGTGCAATATCATTCTGGATCGATTTCCTGGCATCCAGTTGCCGTTCGGGCCGAATTATTTTACGGACAGATTGCCGTTGTCTGTTGATACGTGGCCGACGTATGATGCACGATTATAGGCGGCAGCGAGGACGACGACGACGACGACGACGACGACGACGACGACGCAACGATATTATAAGAAAATGTTTCACTTTATGAGCGACATATCAAATAATACGCTGATACGCGCAGCAAACTCGCGCGATTTTAGCGGGTAATGTGTGAGCAAACGTCTACGGCGCGCCGTTTTGCCGGGATAAGCACTCTGGAGAGGCTCGGCTTTTCACATTTCTTCGGGCTGGATGGCGAATTTTTAACGACGTCCCTGGGCCGATTAGCAGTAACGTTTGGCCGATAATAACGAGGACGCCGCGCGTCTCGAGGACGCTGCGAAGGAAGCGAGCGTTACGTCGCTATTACGTCTCGTCGTAGAAACGACACGATAATATCTGTCAACCGTCCGAGGCGATGTGACGTTCAAGGAACCTATTCGACGCCGGGATATAAACGGTGGATAAAACCCACGACGCAAGGCTCTTCCCCCCCCCCCCCTCTCACCCTCGGAACCGATTCTCAGAAGAGACCGGCTCGAGGGGGGACCGTCGGATAATTTAGCTCGGCGATTAGTCAGCCCCCGCGTTACCACCCTCTGTCTTCTTCTCGCGCCATGTTACGTATAGCGTGCGTGTGTATACGTGGGTGTCCGGCAACTCCCTCTCTTCTTTCGTGAGTCACTGACGGAAATTACGATCGATCGAACATGAGCGAGCTGGGCGAGCGAGCGAGCGAGCGAAGGAGAGTTACGTCGTACGGTCGTTCCGTCGGACGAGGAAGAAGGGGGTTACCCTCCTCCTCGTCAGTTCTATCGTAAACGCGTTTAGGACCCACGATGACAGTGGATGACGGAACGTCTCCGGTCGGAATTTATTCCCACCGCGTGTCCCAACGTTGCTGATCTCGTTAGATCGCTGTGGGACGATCGCACGTCGATGGTCGCCGTATATACGTGAACACGAACGAAAATTTTCTCTCGAAAACATCCCCGGTTTCGAGAATCTCGTTGCGAGAGCTGATGCGGGCTCGAGAGCGTTTTCGCTCGAAAGTTGCATTTGGGACGAAACATTTGGGTCACTAAACGGGAAAGTTTCAGTACTTTATTCAACCCTGGCTGGTTACCGAAAGGCGGGAAGACTATTTGTGCACTTAGCGCACAAATAACTGTATCAAAAATTCTATTATCCCGTAGGAGAAGAGTCGTTACATAGAAATAGCTGTTTCAAACTGTCGTCAGTTAGAAAACAATTTAATTTAGGAAATATGACTTTTTGAAAAATAATATTTAGCCTCTTGTTAGTAGTTAGCCTCATAATTATGAGCAAATTTTTATATCGTTGATGTTAACATTTTCATTTCCAAATTATTTAATGGCTACAAAAAAATACTTAGTTTGTGCATGTTACATGACAAATAAGCGATTTATAAAAACATTTTAACATTTTAAAAACGTACAACTTTTCTTCGTATTATTTTTTATTGCAACTGTGTATAATAATTTATATTGCAAAGTTATACATTATAAAAAATCTGTTTTTTTTCTATCTTTATTAAAGCTATTTAAAATATATTACATCGTTGATGTTAACATTTTCATTTCCAAATTATTTAATGGCTACAAAAAAATACTTATTTTGTGCATGTTACATGACAAATAAGCGATTCATAAAAACATTTTAACATTTTGAAAACGTACAACTTTTCTTCGTATTATTTTTTATTGCAACTGTGAATAATAATTTATATTGCAAAGTTATACATTATAAAAATCTGTTTTTTTTTTCTATCTCTATTAAAGCTATTTAAAATATATTACGGAAGTTGTAATTCTACAAGCTCTTATGGTATTTATGATAACTTTTAACGTAAGTCTCCTTTTCAAACCGTAAATAATATAATATAAGACGCTAAATGAAAGACAACACACAATGATACTTTACATTATCGAAAAGTTTTTAAACTGCAGTTTTAGTCATTTATATAAAACTATAAAAAATTAATATACGTATATATATATATATATATATTCACAAATATAAAAATATAAACCGCAGTAATAATTTATTTCCCAATTTATAATACGTAGCCGTATGACCACACAAGGAACGAAAGAGTTAATTGATATTGGATATTAATTGTGATAGCTGAGGCAATTTGACAAGGATTATTTTACAAGTAATTTTAATTTTATAGAATTTCTAAACAAAATTTTAAAGACATACTGTACGTAAATGTATGTTAATGCTTTTCTGCAAATATCGTACGTGATGTAGGAAAATAACAAGTGTTTTTTTCTTTTCATTTTAGATCGTCACACATTACATGATTGTGTCGACTACGGTGCAGAATTGTAAGCGTATTTGATGGTACGTTCGATGACAGTCAATGACTGAAACTACTCCGTCGTAATTTATTCTCACCACGCGTATCGCGGCCACTGATCTCGTTAGGTTTCCAAGCCGGTCATCTCGATAGTTTGTCGTAACGACGTGCGCGGAGATAAAATACGAACCGAAATCTCGGTGGTTCTCTAAGAATTTACCGAGACCCAATGAAAGCTGAGCGGCCAAAAAAAAAAAGATAGCGAGAAAGAGAGAGAGAGAGAGAGAGAGAGAGAGAGAGAGAGAGAGAGAGAGAGAAAGCACAGAATTGCGACCGATCGAAGGTGGATGATTCCAATCGACGACGAGCAGGAGTCCGGGCAAAGTTTCCTGGAGGAATCCTCATTTCGTTCTTATCGTAAACTCGCGTCGGAAGCTTCGTTGACAAGTGGGCGACGGAAAGTCTCGATCAGAATTTATTCTCGCCACGTGTCCCACTAAATTACTTTCGTCTTCTTAAAACCCTCATGATGACCGTGTCAAAAATCTCCCCCCTGTTTTGCACTTCATCTTCTTATTTTTTCTTTAGTATTTGTAAAATTCTCTGAAATTTCTCTGATTGGAAGTTACTTTTCTAATTATTCTTAGTTTAACTAATTAGTTTAACTTTAGTTTAACAATTAGTTTAACTAACTAAGCTGTTCTAATGAAGGAAAGATAACTTTTCTGCTAACAAATGACTAATAAGTAAAATTATATTCTCTAACGCGTATCAAGACTATTAAAAAAATATCTATGGAATAATATTCCATTTTTATAACTTTTCTCTGTAATTAGCTATTAAACAAAAATTCATTAAAGATTAAAGATTAAAAGAACATAAACTTGTTCTTAATATTATTCATTCTTAAATATTTAAATAATATCCAAGAACCGTCCGATCTTTATTCGTCTATAAGTCGCAAATGGTTGCCCACGTTTTTATTTAAGATACGCTCGCAACGAAAGATTCCACAGATAAAAGAATATAAAAAGAAACATCTAAGAGCATTCAAATATATGTATACGGAATTAAAAGCCCTTATATTGTCATTGGGTATTCTGAAACGGTCTCATTCCGTTACATGAGTGTCAACATGCACACGTTGACGCTGTAGAAAGAATTATTTAACATTTCTCGACTCGTCAACGCTGAGGAAATTCGGCAATGAATTTTTATCGGTGACTCATGCAGTGAGAATAATCACCGGCGCGAATGACATTGGAGAGGAGCTTCTTCGGGGGAGGTCTTCGCGTTTCTCGTGCGCGGCGCGTCAGCCTCGTTTGAATCTTGTCTTCGCCGGAACGATGATAAAGCGAGGGGGCGGTTACTGAATATTTACGCGAGTACGCCCTACGACTTCGCGATCGATAATTTCGCCGTGCGGTCGACGATTACTTGCTTAACTGCTCGCCCTCAACTGGACGCCGCGAGATAGTTTTCCGCATGCGTTTTATTCCCCCTTTCTCGTCCCCTTCTCGTTCTTGTTCTCGTGTCGACAACGTGTAACGTCCGAGCGGCATGATACTCTCCTACGTCCGTTAATTCCGTAATAATTAACTAATATCTCCCCGTTGTCCGATACACGTGAATTAATGCCGCGAGTTAGTTAATAGTCTTCGGCAACTTCCCGTACAATAGGAGAAGGTTCTATTACACCGACAGAAGCAACTTTGCGCCATAATGAATAAAGATCGTGGTATCATGTAATACTCAAGAAGGCAATTAGTCAGTTCCGATATTCGCCAAGGTTCCCCTTGCGTGCCATTTAATTTTCTCAATATCTCATGGTTATAAAATATTTCTAATCGCAACTGTTAGCAATATCGGTCGGCAGTAATAAATTTGATAACGACCGGTTATTAGTAATAAAGTTACCCCCGCTGGGGATACGATCTCGCTATAATCTCATTTTGCAGTATTAAAAGACTTAGCGTTAGCAGAATTACACTAAGACAATGCATCGCTAAGGGCCAGCGCACGAACATTGCCGTAGCGTCTTACGCCTTACGTGAGAATCTTGCGTTACGCGACACGCAAGCCAATCTTACGGCAACGCACGAAGAAAAGCGTAATGTAACATACGTAACATAAGACTAATTACCTTCTTCTTTGTGCGTTGCGGTAAGATTGGCTTGCGTGTCGCGTAACGCAAGAATCTCACGTAAGACGCTACGGCAATGTTCGTACGCTGGCCCTAACGAAGACCGCGCGAGGGCGTTTCAGCCTCGCGTTCGCCGATTATCGACTACTCAACCGGCATCGGCGCGCGGCCCTCTCGCCGCCGACGCGCCCGCCGCCTTTTGGCGTTGATTATCCACTCACGATCGCACCGGAAGGGAGAACGAGAGAGTCTTCGTAATCTCTAAAATCAATATCGGGTCAAGTATCATACATAACAACGACCTCAGTTCACTGACTAACGAGATTTATCTCGGCAAAGATTTCCCGCTCGCTCTCTATCTCCTCGCGCGACTTCTCCGCGCTCGATTCACATTGCCAAACTAAACATCACGTCCCTCTCTCAATTCACTCGGGCTCTCTGCTCCTCTCGCCCTCTCGCCGAATGCTGCCTCTCGCGCGCGCGTTCCCGATGACGGGAGTAATTACATTTTTATGTTGTTCCGACATGAGGCGGTACGTGACTGCAGCGGGATCAATTTGTCCCGATGGCCCCGGTGCCCGTGTTCGCAATGGCAAATGTTATTTGTTCGGGATAACGTCTCGGCCCGGCCGGACGGCGAGACGAAGAACGAGGAACACACGGACAACGAAATGCGATTCCGCGATTGCGAACGTGTGCGAGACTGCGGGGGCCCCCTCACGCCCGCGTTATTCCGTCGGTTTTCGACGTAATTATCGCTCACGGACGACGCGACTTTCATGTCGGGACGGTCAAACCTCGGGAATGACCCGAGAAATAGTTTCTTTCTTCGAAAGTCAATATTTGATCTGAGCAAACTATACTTTTGATGATTAAAAGTAATATACACAAATAGCATTATTTTTACGCTGCACTCGAATTTAATAACATTTTTTCAAAAATGATAAACGTAACTTAAAAACAATGTTTTACACGTAAGGACTTGCTTACTAATTCTGTGCTCTGTACAACGTCTTTTAAAATTTCACGGATTTTAAACTTTAGAAGACTTTTGAAGAATTATGAATAGGATTCGTATTTATACTCACGTTTTCACGATATATATTGCGTACTTTTGGTTAATATATTTTACAAGCAATTTACTTCGCTGAAATTTCGCGACTCGTGATCTACCTAAGGAATTGCAAATCCTTTGAGAAAAGAGGTACGGAGAAAGGAAAGGGAATGTAGAGAAAAAGAGAAAGAGAGAGAAAGAGAGAGAAAGAGACCTTTTAAAGTAGGCGACGTGGAACGCGTTTCGCAAAGTTCGCGATGCGGATTTGCGTCAAAATTATTAGATTCAAGTGTGCGAGAGCATCATCAGCTGGGCTTTCGCAATAAACGCCCGATTGGGCGCGATTGCTTATTTCGCGGCGGTTAGACGTTCCCCGGTTGATCGTGTAAAGTATACCCTGATTAATCGATCGCCGCCGTCGTAATCCCGACCGGCTTGTAAGTGGATCGTTTGTAATCCCAAGAGAGTCGAGTGCATCAACGGAATGATTTAGTGCACGAGTATTCCGACGCGATCGGCAACTTAGGCCCGTATTTATAGCTGTTACCTCGTATAGCCGTTACCTCAAAAAGCGTAGGTGAGAATAAAGTTTCATCTTGAAGCGTAGACAGTTCGCATTTTGATTAAAGGTCAACTGAGAATGTACTCGGCTGATTGTAAAAAACGACTCCATTATTTCCTACGAACAATCTAATGTCGTTAAAGTATTGTACGACTATTGTGGAACATTCCGCAATATTATAAATTACAATACGCGATAAGATATATAGTTGTTAAATCTCATATTATTAGACATTCTTGTTACTCTTTCAAGTAATATAAAATCAAGTTAGTGTAAAATAAAGATGAAGAGAACATGACAATTTAGACATTTAGAGAATAAAATTGACTTATTTATTATTAGTATAAATATATGTATAATTAATATAATCGATCATTAGCGTGTTTCTTTATAGAAAATTAATTAATTAAAACATCTAATTAAATAAATTAGTTGAATTATCTATCTGACAGTAAAATATATTTTGTCTACATTTTAGTAATATTTGTGTGAGTATATAAAAAATATTAGTTTTTTACAATATTTAATTCTGGCAATAAATAGAAACCAAATGCAGACTTTAATTTTATTGAAATAATTATTTAAGGAAGGAAAACTAAAATAATCCAACTAACTTAATAATTTTTCCCTATTATATTCTAGATATAATTTATTTCTATTTCACATGTATACAGGTACACAAAGGACATAAATATCTTGTTCTTGCAGACTATTTCGTCTTTATCATTCGTATAAAGTATCTACAATAAAAAAATTTATATTCTAAAATGCATATATTTTGTTTGTCGGAAATTTATTGTACTTTTTCTCTTATTTTATTTTACTTTTACTTCTTTATTTTACTTTTTCTTTCCTTTAATTATTTTTCGCTAATTATCAGAACAATAAAACATTTTTTAGTAAATAAAATTATTAATATATTATATCTTCTTGTGTTCTTAATCGTGAATTTCATAAAAATTCTTTTTACGTTTGAAAATTGGTAAATAAAGTGTTCAATAAATTGATTACTATACTATATTTTCAAAATCTGTAAATATAAATATTTATATTAATGTGCTAGCCCATTTATTCTAATAGGTCTCTATGAAATATATACATATTTATTCACCTTATGTTTCATCTATACCTCTTAAGCCTCCTCTTCCTTTCGGACTGTTTGTTACATTCATAACACAACACTCTGCCTCGTGAAAACACGGCTAATTAGGATCGTGCGCATCAATATGATAATCACACTTTGCACAGCACTCAGTATTAATTGCACGTAATGTGATTGATTGCAAATTAACTATCGTCGTACATTGCGAAGAATAAGAAAATAAATGAAGTAAAACTTTATAATTTGGTCGGCATTCATGAATTTTGCTAATTAGCACAACGAAATCTCAAACAGCGAAAAGTTTTGACAAATCGTAAACAATGTATAAAAGCCAAATTTGCTACTAAACACATCGTAATAAAATAATAATGTTTAATTCCGGTCTCTTTATCATTATGGGAAATAATGACATTGCGCGAGTTATACTTTGATAAATAACCAACATAACATAGTTACAAACGTTAAGCTATATAGCCCAAAGGTGGGGCTGAAGGCGTCTACAACTCCAACCGGAGTCGTTAACCACAAAAAAAAAAAAAAAAAAAAAATTACAAACGTTAATCGCGGAAGTTAATGAATCGTGCGAGCAAACAGTGGTTAATTGTTCGTAGGAAATCGCGTTTCGAAAAGTAATAACGACACACGGAGTGATTCGCATCACTACCTGCCGACTTGAATCACGCCGCACGTAACAACGTATGACGCGCGGCAATCTTGCATACACGATAGCGCGCGGCATACTATGTACTACTAAACATCAAGGCCGTAACTTCGTTACCACGAAATGTTGAACATATTACAAAATATGTAATTGTATTCCAAATATTTCGTTCCTTGCATTTCAAATTAATTATCAATACATAATCGATGTAACACGTCTCTTTATTACTAAAATAATTCGACTCGGTGATCCGCGTATTATTTTACGTTATCAATTTCAATAGTAGGCAAATTACAATAAAAGCCACAGTTTAAAGTGTGATAATCCATATTTTAACCATAATCGACATAATAAATTCTTTTTAGGGGCTGAAAATTCTAATAACGTATTTAATTTTAATTGCAATAAAACTTCTCTAACATATTATAGTTACACTATGACAAAATATATTAAATATATTAAATATATATTAAAATAGCTCTCTTTTGTAACTTTAATCGCAATTTCTTCAAATTGTGACACGACAGAGTAATTTGACAAACGAGATTGTCAGTGCCCAAAAAACTATGGGAAACGATTACCCATCTTCTTGTACTCGAAAAAATTCATTTTTGGTTGAATAGTTTTGTAATCGTTTATTAATTATCATGAGATATGATAACGTTTAATACGTTTTATTATTTGCTGCAACCGCGATTTCGTATAATGATGACAATTCAGAACAATTCGTTGCGGTACCTGCTCACTTGAGTCGAGTCGCGCGAATGACAACATGATGTGCCAGCGGCTGCGCCGTACATAACTAAACAAACACCAAGGCCATGCAGTAGCCAGTCTCATCCCGTATGCAATATTTAATGTATTATAAAATAAACGTACGTTAAATATTCCATTCCATGTATTTAAAATTAATTTCAATAAATAGTTGATACAATATATTACGTTTCGTTTTATAGCGTCATTTAACATAATGATTAATTCCGTTTGATTAAGCAAGCGTTCTGGAACTGAAATATTATTATTTTTCTAAAATGCTAATTTGCATGAGAATTTGCTTTTAAATATGTAGGTAGTGTCTACTAATAGCAGATTTTAATTGCCACATGCAAATTATTTAATTATTTCTTTCTTTTACTGTCAATTTGAATAATTTTTTAAGTGCTTTATTTAGAAAGAATTATTAAACTTATTACTTGGGTAATAAAATTTATATTTATTTTAATTTGAAAAATTATTTATGCAAATTAATTTATTATCATTATCTAAAAGAGATTGAAATAAATTTTAATAAATCAAGAATTATTATGATGTTAATAAGTCGACAAGATCAAATTATATCGCCGCTAAATATGTCACATTCTAATTTTACTTCTTTCTCTTAACTTATTAAAATCACACAATTTCAATTTTTTTAGAAATAAAAATTAAAAAAATAAAATAATTTCTGTAAATAATTTTGCAATTAAAATTAAAATAAACTTTATTCCTTAAATAAATATTAAATTTAACGTATTTACATATTGCTGACAGTTTTATATTAAAAAGATATTTCTATATTTTGGGGAAAGATTAATTTAAAATAAGCACATATCGCTATCTTATTAAGTCAATATGCAATACAATAAAATTATCTAGCATTATTTTTAGATTGCAAAGATAGTAATAATAAAAAGGTATTTTATTATACTTAATTTTAGCAATTTAACAATTATTTTTAGATTGAGTTTTTCACATATTTATAATCGCTCTCTCTTTAAATTCTTTCCTTATTTTGAAAAAAAGTTGCAAAATTTAAAAACTATATACATAGATAATATCTACATATTTTCCAAGAATCGATTGCAAAAAATAAAATTTAGATCAAAGATAAGATCATCTAAGTTTCTCAAATAAAATGTAATTACAAATATGATGTAACAAATAAAAAAATTGATTTATTAAACTGTATCGTGTTTCAAGGTTGATTTGAGCTGAGCTTTTCGGTAAATAAAGATCTGAAAGACCCTATGGGAATTATCGGCAATCTGTTGATCCACTTTGGCGACGATTTAAATTCTCTCCCAATTAGGAAAACATGGGTACGTTGCGCGGCGACGTTCATTAATAAGCGCGACGTTAAAAGAAAGCACGACTGCTGATGAAGACAAACGACGCGGCGTCGTTAATTACTCTCGACTACCGGGCACCGGTAATTAGAATTAATACTTCTCGCATAGAATTAATAAAACGCGCCCAGCCGCACGCCGGTAAAACATATTTGGACCTCGGTATACGAGCGTTATATTACGAGGTCCCTCTCGTATCTCCGTCTAATTGACCTCAATGCGTCCGACTTTGTCCAACATAAATAATTAGAGAGTCATATATGATTTTAATATCCGTCATTTGTGTACAGAATATCCTCGGAATTGACAGAGAATGGACAGAGAATGGACACATAGACCAAATTTTCACCCGTAAATACAGTGTTGAACGGAGTAGTATATTTTTATTTAAAAAAATTTTTTTTGTAATACGTATGTCATAATATCCCTTATCTATTGCTCTTTTATTCATAGGGTTTATCGTTCCTTTTTCCACATCATTTGGAGCTTAAAATATAATAATCTAAAAGCGTTTAGATATTGACAATAACAATTGCCTAACATCGGCGAGATCTAATTGCATATCGCTAAACAAAAAAAATGTTGCTGAATTAAATTTCCACGGGAAACTATTAACTGCTATATTTTTGATAATATGGGGCAATATGACTGAATGATATTCAGCGCGAAATAAAATATCCAGGGTGAATCAGAACTTGCGGTGAGAGATGTGCTCGCCACTGTGCTGGTATTTACCAACTGAATCTGGAACACGCGGCAATTAATAGCCATGTTTGTATCTACGAAAAAAAGTTACCGAGACCTATTGACCAACTCTCGGCATTAATTCAGTTACGTTGAATAACTCTACTACTAGTCAATTTTTGCTCGAATTATTGCTTGTAACTGAATATTTGTAACTAAATGAAAAATTGTGCAAAACATAAATAAGAAGATAAAAATTTAACAAAGTGCAATCTTTAAATGCATAATTGTTTATGTTATGTTATGTTAAATTATAAGATAATTATAAATAATGATAATGTTTATTAAAAGTTTTTATATTTCTAGTAAAACATTGTCTAATAAAACGATTAATATCTTACTCAACAGCATTTTGCATTAAAAAGTAAAAATTGAAAAATGAAAAAATAAGATTTCGTATTTTGTATATACTTAAAAATTGGCTTTTTTTATGAATAGAAACTATAGAATAACGCTATAAAAGATTGCACTACGTTGACGATTAACGTAAACAACTTATAAAACAAATTATTTTTTAAACAAAGGCAGGCAATGAATTACCATCTATTCACTTTGTTTGTACATTATGTACTTTTGTCATGTGTATGTATTTTAAATAACTTTTGTATTACACATTTTTCTTCCTGTTGACGCCGGTTATATATTTGGTACAAATCGCCGGTACGAACTAAATTACTCTAATTGGCAACACGATGTACTTAATATGTCTAATAACAATTTATATTTAATTTAAGATTATATAAAACAAAATATTAAAATTAAAATAAAAAAGATAAGGAGGAAAGAATGTCATAAAAATCAAATGTAACAATAATTATAACATAGAATATAATTAGAATAATGAATTGAAACGGGAACATGCACAAGTGCGATTTATGCCCAAAATACATGAACAAGGTCACGATTTAAAATGAATAAGAGATTGCTTATGCACATAGACAGATAGAGATTTAACTAATTCTGAAATTATTTCTCTTACAATTAGAATGTCAAATTGCATAATCATTAATAAGTTATTAACATAATTTTAATTTAATTAGCAAATAAAGATACCTATTATGTGATAAAATTATGTCTTAAAACGGTACCTAATCTAGAGACAGAAAAAGTAAAATAGAAAAAGAAGAATAAATTAAATAAGAACAAAAAAAGAGCAGACTATTGAAATTAAATAGGGATTGAATTCATAAGAGAGATACTCGAAAAGGAAATTATACCGAGCACGATACATTTCGAATTTCCCAATCGCCAGTTTGTTAGTGAAATCGGCCGACGCAATTGCATCACTCTGATGATAATTTTGCTCTCGTTTTTATCACTCACAATAAATTCCGTAGGATTGGCGTGTATAGAGGGTAGAGTGTGCCGAGGCTCCCACGAGACCTTCTCGGCGGTGCGATCACGCGTGACGTAACAAGCAATTTTATCGCTGTGAGAGGGATTATGAGGCCGGCGTCTTCTCGCGAAGATTAGGCGGTGGGCAGAGGCAGGGCAAGATAGGACAGAGAATAGGGCAAACCAGAAAGATCAGAGAGAAACACACGGTGGCGTTTTCCGCGGGGGTGGCGGCGGCGGCTGCGCGATATAACTCGCGTGGCGGATAGAAGCGCGTTTACGGGCCCCGTGAAGCGACGCCCCGAGTTATCCACGAAAGTCAAGTTAGCGCGACGGCGACGGGCCCCTCCGCCTGTAGCTTGTTATCTTATTGTATTGTTAGCGCGGCACGATGCGCCGTCTTGGAGCAGGTTTCTTCTCTCCCCTTCTCTCCCACACTCCCTCTCATCCCACCCCTTCGCCGCTGCTCCTTTGTACGGACTCTTGTCCTGCTTCGTCATCGGTATTTCTCTCCCCCTCTATCTTTCCTCCATCTTCTTGCACTCGTGCGCTCGACCCTCTTCTCTCGCGCTCTTTTCACCGCGCGCTCGGCGAACCGCCGAACTCGCCTGTAAATCGTCCACAAGAGGCGACCATCGTGAAGCCCCCTCCCTCCTCGTCGAAATATTGTGGAATTTTATCAGCGCGCTGTTTCGTTGCTACCGCGACGAGCGCGCGTCGCTACTACAAAGGTGTGGTATTCCTGTAAGGCAGCATATCAGGATATGATTTACATAATCGTATCATTCGCCTAAGTTTATACCGCGCAATGTTACGAATGTATTATTTATTAATCAATTACGCCTTTGCGTGCTACATTGAAATAAGTGAAATATGTTGACAATAAAGAATGACAAGTTAGAAAGAATGGATAAGTTAGAATTCATTTTTTTTTAATTTTGCGGCTGTCGAGAAAAGTAGGTACTTTGCATCAGAAATCAGCAATATACAGGGTGTCCAATTTTTAAGTTTACAGTGCTATAT
>JASTWP010001985.1:0-54220 GCA_030770255.1 Temnothorax ravouxi | reverse complement strand
ATTGTTTAAACATTCTGCATATGTCGAGATACGCAGGGCATATTAGAATGTTAAACAACGGTCATAGATACACGGTATACTTGAATTTTAATAATGTCCGGGGCTACCCCCCGTTCCCTTATATGAGGATCAATCTAACAAAATGTGTATTTTAAAAGATCACTTTCTGCGAACACATGCCCTCCTACCTTTGTTTATACCACAGTTGATTTCTTTATTGCTTGGTTTCTTGTTGCTTTCTTCAGAAAATTCTGTTTCTTGTTGCTTTCGGGAATTTTTCGAGAATCTTATGAACATAGAGATATTCATGTTTTATAATTTATCATATAATTTAATTATATTAGGTACATTAATATTTATTTAAATCTGTTGCAGGTTATCGAGTAACCTAACTGAGATTTAAATATCTGTCTTCTACCTGTGTTCTTTCTTTTATGAGAGAGAATCACCATGGATCAAGACGAAGTTATAAAGAATTTACGGTCATGCCTGATATCGTGCAAGGGTGGTATCAAATTAGATAATTTAAGAGGTAAATATTATCAATGCTCTGTTATTACGAAGCAATTTGAAATACAGTTATTTAAGCTTTAATACACTCTACTAATGTCTTTATAACTATCTCTGTGTTTTGCTTTATCTAGTAATCAATCATTCTTAAAGACTGACATAAGAATTTTACGATTTTTACTTTGTAGCGGACTACCGTCTCATAGCAGGGGAACCATTAACTTTTAAACAATTCGGATATTCCTCTCTCGAAGCTTTCTTACGCAGTATACCAGACGTTACAGTGAACAGAAAAGGTGGAGAACTGTATGTGGAAGCTTTACCTTCCAAGACTTCGGCGCATCTTACAAAATTAGTTTCGCGACAAAAGACACGACGAAAAGTACGACCGCAGCCGAAAAAAGTAATCATTTTACTAGTACTTTGTATTTTCTAGAAAGTAATTGCTGCCACACAAACACATATATATACACTGACCATTTCACTCTAAATATCGATTAAAAACATTATCAGATCCGAATGTGTGTTTTGTAGCGTACATTGCATCAAATTGTTGAAAAACTTATTTTATGCTTGCTCTAATGTTAAAACTCCAACAATTCAGCTATTTCTGTACTGTAATTAATTATAGAATCTTTTTTTCAGTGGAGCCCACCTCGACATGCGAGAAGTATTCCGCCTGCTTTTAAAAGTAATAATTTCAGCTGTCGTTTTCAGCCTACCAGGAGTAATTACGTTAATTCTCCAAATTCCTTTACTAGATCAACACCCGACAAGAGTAACCTGTATACAGATTTCAGCAGGTATTTGTAATATTCAAATTCCGCGTTGTTTATTAAAGTAAAAAAATATAACATCTCGATAATAAGTACCAATAACTACTGGTTGTTTTTATTTATTTTTATTTATTTAAGTACGACTTGATACGTTGTTCTCTATTCCTGATTTAATTATAAGTTTTTCGTATAAATTGATTAGTCGACTAAAATTGCTTAATATATGCCGCGTAAGATATAATAAGTAATTTTATATATTTGCAATATTTTAGACCTATTCCTCTTATGGAGTCTATAGTACAGTACCCGTTACCGCTGCCGCAAAATAACTTTAAACCAAGCTTCGTGCCGCTTACGCCACCAAGTTCTCCCACTAAAGTGAGTGCACGTTCAGCCTGCAAATTCCAAATAATTTGAAATTTTTGCAGATTTTAAATCTGCATCATTTATTAATCACATTAAAATATTTGTAGAGACTGAAAGATAAAGTGACAAATCCCAATATAGCGACTGTGAACCAAAGTGTTAATAATTGTAAGACTATTGAAGATTTAAGATTTAAAGTATTAAATGACAATACAGCAGCTTCGTCTGTGATAAATCAAAAGCCAAAGACTGTGGAACTGAGACCTCCAAAACTGAGTGAAAGGCTGAAAATTATTTCTGCAACGCCTTCACCGCCGATTGATAACTACACCAACGGTCGTACACCTACGCCTACCCCATCCATTTTCAATGTCCCGCAGGTAAGAACAGCAGAATGATTTATGTTGAAATGTTGTATAAAGTATAATTATAAGCTATATAATACGAATAATATGAAAGTCTATAGTATACGTGAACTAAAATATAGAACGTATATAGAAAAATATAGATTTTCAGTACTGACAGTGAATATTGGAATGCAACCATAGTATAACTTGGTTTTTTTTTTTTTTCTTAAGAATAAGGGGGGACAATAAAACAAAAAATAGCTTTTTTTCTCGAGTCCCTTCTCTGGCCTTGATGGAACTCCACAGGTGCGCGCGTTTCTTTCATAATATTTTATTGCTCTTACAGGTAGCACCGCCATTAGAGGTTCCCGATTCTCGGAAAGAGCTGGAGATTCATGCTAATATGCTAAACTTACCATCACCGGTTTATAAAATGTATTCAAAGAAGGAAAAGAATTCTTCCAAGATCACCATCTATGCCAGCGTGAAAGTAAGTACATCGATCGAATTGTACTTATTGAATAATAATATTGCAAGATCCAATTTTTTACATTGATTAATGATGAATTACAATGATTCTCTACATTGATCGATGATTACAAAGATTTTCTACATTGATCGGTGAATCTTACAGGTTGGTGCGCATACGTTCCATACATTTCCGGATGACGCAGCGTCCGAGGAGGAAGCAGAGAAGATAGCTGCACGATTAGCTCTGCTAAATCTGGCTAAGGAATCGTCTAGCCCCGAGGTGACGACCGCCGATACGGAATTGATGAAAGAACGCATTTTGAACATCATAACTCGACATTCGAGTGGGGTCTTTATGCATCTACTACCTGAATATTACAACGAACAATATGGGGAGGCCTTGCCCTTTAATTGGGAAATGATCATTGAGAAATGCTCGGATATAAATCAAGAGAAAGGCGTCGGAGAATTCCATGATACTGTGTCGATCCATCCCGAGTTTGAAAGTAATATACAATATGCGTGTATTTTGTTTCGACGATCGCGCAGATCGAAGTAAACATTTATATTTCTCTTTTTTAGCGGTCGGAAAGCAATTCCACTCCATCCAGAAATATTTCCGAGAATATCTACCCGCCTAACGAGAAGATATTATTGAGCCCGATCGGACCTGCCGCACCGGATGTATTACCAGTACCTGAAACGGCCATTTGGCAAGTGTGTACTACTCATGTTGTGAGCACCGTCGAAATTTGGGTTCGATTCGGCGAACAAAATGTGAGTGTCCGATCGTATTCGTTTATCCATTCGCCTTTTCTTTTATCTTCCGTTTATCTTTTCGCCAGCTAAAAGTCGTCTTACTTTCTAGAACGAATTTGTCGATATGATAAACGAAATGACAAGGCACTACAATCAAGTAAATGAACCCATTTCGCCAGTGGCATGCGAAGTCGACGTTTTCTATGCCGTTTTCGAGGATAACTATTGGCACAGAGTTGAATGCACAGATTTTAATGACGAAACCGGAATCGCTACGGTTTTCTTTGTTCGACGAGGGTTATGAGGAACAATACAAACCTGAAGTTTTGCATCCTTTGGACAGGAAATTTTGCGTTCTTCCACGTCAAGTAATTCATCTGTTTGATTTAGCCGTATATTAATCCGATTGCATCTCATTACGCGCGTTTTTACTTTATAGGCTATCAGAGTAGGTCTTCAAGGATTGAAAGACTTCTGCGACTGCACCCAGATAGTGCCGGAAATTGAAAATCTTCTTATAGTCGATCAATTGTTTTATGTGAAAGTACATGGTAAGGATACCGATGAATACGGCTCATCCGTACACATGGTGACTTTTTACGACACCAGCAAAGACGACGAAGATGTCGACATAAATCAACTCTTATTCGAAAAAATCTTGGAGGAGCATGGCTGGTTCATTCAAGATGCATGTAATTGTCATTTAATTTGTTACTACGATTCTCTATTATTGAGATCCTTTTTTTTTTACTTATGTGCATTGGCGGTCTATCGCAGGCGGGGCAGGTGACCGAATTGTCCGTTACGCACATAGATGAGTGCGGTAAAATTTATGCGCAGCTAAACTCGCTCGCTAAAACTGTACTAAACGGTGAAAACATGTCGCAAATGTTTACGAACAAAACGATGACGGTGAATGCGATTAATTTCACGAAAATGTACCTTGTAAAGTGGAATTCGCAGTGGTACAGGGCAAGAGTGACCGATATTCCTGGCGAGCAGGAAGTAACTGGTATTTCTAATCGATATTGGTCGCACCATTTTGATACCGAGGGAAAATCTATTTCACATGGACAGAGTCTCGAAGGCTCTGCAGCACATCCCTCCGCAGGTAAAAAAAAAGCAAACTTTCTCTTTTGAACTTAGGATTCAGTGTTTTTTTTTTTTTTTTAACATATTGCGATGATAAAACTGACATGTGTTCTTGGCTTGAAAAATCAGGCGATACAGATCTTTCTGCACAACATTGACCAATCGAAGTACAACAAGAAGCTTATAATACGATTTCGTGAATTAGTTTCGGACATGGATTTACTCTTAGCGAAAGTCATCAGGATCACCCCATCTGGAATTCCAGTGGTCGAAATTTTCAAAAGAGTCGCTCCGAGCAATATGTTGGCCTCGATAAATTCATCGTTGATTTATGACGGCGAACTGTCGAAGTAAATTAAACTTTACCTATTTTTTAACGAAATGGACCGTATCTATTTCTATGCGCGTTCTTTATGTCTTTATATATATATATTTTTTACATTTTATACTATATATATATATACAGTGTGTATCTGAAATAATGCACTAAACTTTAGGAGCGTATTCTAGTATTCTAGAGGTCAAAATAAGACTTTTCCTATGAACATGCGTCCGCAAATGAGCTCCCTTCGAGCTAAAATTCTAAAATGCCAGCTTGGCAAATTAATGTTTTCCTGATGTACGTTTTTATTTTTTCATTTTAGTGGCTTACTTTACTTACAATTCTGGTCTATACCAAATTTCAACCTGCCATTTTTTTTTCTGAAATACAGCAAATTAAAATTTTTTTTCACCAAACTTTAGCTCGGAAGGGGCTTTATTTTCGGACCCATGTTCATAGGAAAAAAGTCTTATTTTGATTTCTAGAGTACGCTCTTAAAGTTTAATGCATTATTTCAGATATACCCTGTATATACCTATATATATATATATATGTAAATATTTACAACTTTATGTTGTTTACTTCATTTAAGTTTTTGTGCTCTTATAACTTTATACAAACTTTATGAACTTGACTGAAGAAGCTTCTATGTATAGAGTCAACGAAGACGCCAACAACAATACCAAGTCCAAGAAACGTTTGGATCGCAAGGCTTCTCGCGCTCCCGAGGCCGTCGGCAAATTGAATCCACCAGTGATTTCCGACATCGGCCAGTATTTTGACGTCCACGTCGCACTGGTCGCACATCCCGGACATTTTATCGTGCAACCGTTAAACGAAGCAAATGAATTAAGAGTACGTAAAAATTAATAGGCACTTTTCAAGTGTATGTAGAAATTTAATTAATTGGTGAAATATATTTTTATGCTGGATCTTCTCATTTCTAGGCAATGATGGTCGATTTGCAAAACTGTTATGAAGCGAACGATAATCTGCCTTTGGAATCTGTCGGCGAAAACAAACTCTACGCGGGAAAATTTCGAAATGATTGGTACAGGTATGCAACTTGTATAACTTCACAATGTAAATGAAACGGGTTAATAACAACGATTAATAACAAATATTATTCACTTTAGAGTATACGTTACTAATATTATCAGCGATAATGAAGTATCCGTATATTTCTGCGACTACGGTGACGTGACGATAATATCCCGCAGCAGTTTGCAGCCGTTGAAGAGCAAATTCTTGAAATTGCCGTATCAGGCAGTAAAGGCTAAACTCGTCGGTAAGAGAAAAGCGTCTTTTTTTCTGCACAAATGTGTCTTTCAGCTTAAACACTTGTATGAATTCTTTACAAGGAGTTCTAATAATAACTTTTAACATTGTTTAGGAATAGAGCCAATAAATGTCGACTGGACAGTGAACGATTGCGTTCGAATTTAAGAAACTAGTGCTTGAGAAGAATTTTGTCTCTGTAATCGTCGAATCCGTGTTCGATCATCTGTCGCCAGTCAATGGTAGCCATGCTGGGTTTACGATTGATTGACGTTAGTACGGATAAAGACATATACATTGATAGACTATTGGTAGAAGAGAATCGTGCCAAATACATCGAAGGATTTGAGGGTCTTCCTCCTTAGCTCGTTACATTAGTCGGTTGGCAGAAATATTTTTATTTTTCTTTACGATTATGTT
Source organism: Temnothorax ravouxi (assembly GCA_030770255.1). Taxonomy (NCBI): domain Eukaryota; kingdom Metazoa; phylum Arthropoda; class Insecta; order Hymenoptera; family Formicidae; genus Temnothorax; species Temnothorax ravouxi. The sequence continues at coordinate 47,879 of JASTWP010001985.1, read as the reverse complement.
ATTGTTATCCTTCTACGATGCCGTGATAATAGATCGCTTATACATGCACTACGAATCTGTCGTGAGAGAATTAATGCATGAAAGTGTTTCCAAGGTTTTATTTTTTTTTTTTTTCCGTAACGGCACGGTGATGCATTGGCGCGCACGTGAGCGTTATAAAGGAATATAAAGAATATTTAAGGTTTACGTTAATTGAAATTCATCTCCAGTTAGTTTTGTTACTTGAAAATTTTCTTTTTTTTTTTTAAGTATCAAGAGATACGAGCAAAATGATACGCACATAGCGGGACTTTAACTTATCGAAGAAGCTCTTGTTCTTACTCGTTTAAAGGCGTATTTGTGATTACACGCTTGTATTGCGATAGTCTTTAACATTACCGTTATTATTGTTAATTACGTTTTTGTTATCACATATAAAAATGTAATTATCGTTGAAGTTGTAACGAAGTGCAGTTTATTTACAAAGAAGTTTTATTATAATTTTGTTGTATTTTTTTGAAGACATTAATTTTATGTCAAGTATTCTTTAACAACATTATGTTGTGTCTCTTTTAATTTTTTGTCGTTGGTTAACTTCTCGCAGGGTTATTTCATGATATTAAACGAAAAGTACGAACAGTATGATTGTCTAACGACAAAAGATTGGCTGTGTAATATATTAATTAAGTGACAGCATTCCATATATCTATAAATAAAAATATATACCTCTATATGTATAGTTTCTATATATGTACATTGATATATATATATATATATATATATATGTACACACATACACACACACACATACACATATTGAACATTTATGATTAGTCGCTTCCTGGATTGGAATAATTTACTTTTTTGCCATGTGTAAGCGTGTCGTTAGAAATTCTCACGAAGTTTATTTGTAATGAATATTTTTATTTTTTTATCGATCTGCAACTAAAGTTACAGCGTATAAAATAAAGTTTATGTGTAATAATTTTTTCCGCACGCATTTTATTCCTTTACATATTATTAATAATATAAAATTAATAATATTGTGAAGTTGTTATATGATACGATTGAAGATCGAACATCGTCGTGTTAATGCGAGGCCAATATAAGAAAAAAATAGGAATTTTGAAAGGGCCAGTGCAAAAAATAGATGTATCACTTATGCTCGCTCATTTTCTATGAGGAATGTAACATTGCTGATCCGTGAGCTGTCGCTTCCAACTACCTGGACGGAATTCATCTTCTCGGCTACGGCAGCAACCTCGACGTTTTTTATTGAAATTCGACATTTCAACGATATAAGTGCCGGCGCTATCCGGAGAGCTTATACGCGACGACTCGGGTGTGTTTGTTTTTTTGAGTGCACCTGCCGAGTTAAAATTGAATGAATGACCCGAACTCTTGGATGCGGTCGTGAAGCTGGACTGCGTATTACTACTATTTCGGAGGGAACCGTCGTGGGATCTCGTGGAGTTTGCGACGCGGTCTTCGAGGAGCATATCTCGTTCGATGAACGACGTTGTCGGACGCATTGGTCCAGAAACCGTCACGCTCGTTTGCGCTGGAACTCCGTTTCGCTTCAGCGACGTCGTCGAAAAGCATTGAATTGCCGAACAGTATCGAGTCGATCTTCTCGATGATGGAGTGCAGTCGATCCCAGCTCTTCTTTCTCCAGTTTCGCTCCATTTCTCTCGAGTGGTGCGACGTCATCCACGGTTCGTGATCATTATTTTCTATTTGTATTATCGTGTGTTCGTTTGTGGGATGGCGAGATAAAGGAATTTCTTTCGTCCCTGCTGTGCTGGGTTTACTTTGACGAGATGGAGGACAGCTCAAGGCATTCAGGATCACTTCGTTACCCCGAGTTTGCGACGTGTCTTCCGTAAGATGTAGTCCAACGTCGCTGCCGCTCGCGTTTTTGTTGTGTCTTAGAACACGTACCGACATGGGACTGCCGAATATCGAGTATGCCAAAACGTGATCGTAGGGATGGTAGTCCACACAGGTAACAATTGTCTTGGCCGAGCTACGCTCACCGTTCGTGTACCTAGCTACGTGTTTACCTGTCTCCAAATTCCAGATATTCAATACGGAATCCTCACTACCGCACATAACAAATCCACCGCAGGGAGATATACAGGCTTTCAATTGTATTCTATAAATAAGAAAGAAGACAGATTCAATAAATCGAATTAATAAATACACAAATTTTTATTGTGAGAAATGTACCAATGCGTGGGCCAGACAGTGGGACAGAATGAGAAGAACAGCGGTAATGATGAAACAAGTATAATGTGTGACAGAGATTTAGAGGGTTTGATATGTTCACGTAAAAAAAATGGTGTGAATAGAGAGGTAGAATAGAGGAAGGTAAAAAAAAAACACGAAAGAATTGTACAGTGGACAATAAATTAAAATTAAAATAGCAACGTCGAGATATATGATAAAAAAAGAAACAAGGAGAGATGAAGTAAAAACGAGCAAAATGGAAGGAAATAACGTAAAGAGAAGAAATAAATATCCAAAAAAATGCCACGAAGTTAAAAAAAAAGTAGGGAGAAGGCAACAAGAAAAGAAAGAAAATTCGGTGAATTGTTGAATGTTGTCTTCGTATGTTATTTAGGATGTATAAAAAAAAGTTAATTGCAATGCTTAAAAACGCGAGTATGAAGAATGCATAAAAAATGTTTCATCCAACGTGCCTTTGATTGTTAAATCGTTTGTACTTTTGCAAAATCACCCCGGTCGCGAGATCTAGCATTCGCAGGCCGTTGTCTCTCGAATGCACGAGGAGTCTAGATTCGAGAGGATGTAAAACAATCGTGTTTATAACGACGCCTTCGATCTCGCGAATTTTTATCTTCCTCGAGATGCATCCCGTCCTCTTTGACGGTATCCTACTGTCTCTGCGGATCGTCCATAGGATTATCAGTCCCACGCTGTCGGCGGTAATCAAGTTACCGTTCTTTTGAAATACCATAGAATTGACGAAACCCTCGTGGCCTTCCAATTCCTGGTTCAGTTCTCGCTTCCTTGACCTCCTGTCGTCCGCCCAGATGCGAACTACTCGATCGTAACATCCAGTTGCCACGAGCGTCGCATTGCCGGGCCCGTACTTGGCGCAATAAACATACGAAGGATGTGGCAGCATCTGCAATAAATTTGTTTTGTGTACACTTATTTTATATAACGCGAATTTTCTCTCGACTCACGTTTCTTTAACGCATGGTACATTTTAAAGGCAGCCTGCCACAGGTCGCGTTATATTTTAAACAGTTTTGCTTAATTTGGTGCGTCTTTTTAATTATGTATAAGAATATTTCATAGAAAAAAATAGCGCTAATATGTTAAATACGCAATTATTGTTACTGATAAGGTGCACGATTTTACTTAGTTAGATATTTAGAAAATTAAAAAAGTTTATGATTAATTAAAAATTAATATCATTAATCTTAACGAAACGGATAAACATGAATGAATCACATACAACATAACGTTCTTAAAACCTTCATAGTTCCATAATTCATCTCCGTGGATGTTTATTGAATTAATTCATGTTATCTTGATAAGATATATTCATCATATAAAATCTATTATAAATGACCATTACACAACTACCCATTATAAAAGTCCATTAAACATCTACGATCCGTTATAGAAGTCTATTAGATACAAAATTAGATTATATTGGAAGGAATATTAGATATAAAAGAATATGATAGAATTACATATTTAAATTTATACAAGTTATTTAAAATTAAGTTCTATACGTTAATTTTTTAAAATTTTAAAATAAATTTTGTGTATATTCAGAAAAATTTATAATATTTATCTCTTAATTTTTATTTAATTATATTTTTTCATGATTTTCACAAAAGATTTACACAAAAGACCTACAGATATTTAGTAGACATCCTATGGGAAGTTATATGGACGGCAATAGAAGGCTTTGAATTTCTATAGTAGACGTCTGCTCGACATTTATTAGAAGTTTTCGTTCCGTGTGGTCAGTTACCTCGATGTGCTGCACGATCTGATTGCGAACATCCCAGATACATGCGGTCTGATCCGCGGACGCCGACAACAGGCAATGATCGTCGCTGGACCAGTTTAGAGAGTACACGAAACTCTTGTGGCCGAGAAATCGAACGCTGAATCTTGCCTGAAGTTTCGACCTGAAATCGAAAGTAACAACAACTACTTTATTACAATCAGTGAAGCAAACGACAATAATTTTAAATTGCAATCATATTGTAACTGAATTTTACGACCTTGTCTTACAGAAACTTAATTATCACATCTTTCTTTCATTCTCCTCTCGTCTAGACGCGATATTTGTTTGCGGTATCTGCGATATTGACGCACCTCGTAAACGACAATCGGGTAATAGTACTCCTCGGAATGGACGCAGGCCAGATACTTGCCGTCGTTGCTGAAGGCGACGTAGAAGCAACCTTTGTCGCTCACTTCCGTCTCGAACATCTTCTCGTTTGGGATTTTACAAGACTGAGCGGCTAATCGCGCCCATTTAGGGAGACCTATCGATTCCGATGTACATTTCGAAAGATCCCGCGAGTCCTTTCGTGCATCATCAAAGAGATCGTTTATCGGCAGCTTTTGATAAAGTACAGGCTCGAGTTTCGGTGGTGGAACTGATGTCACCGTGACCAAAAGACTGCTGGGATACTTGTCCCTGTTGTTCGACTGCCACCAGGTAAAAACCTATACGAGACGAAAGAAATGAATTAAATTTTCTGCGATATGGTATTGTTGCAAAACTCTGCGTAAATCACCCCGAAAATAATCGTTATCTACTCTGTTGCTATGTTAGTTTTACGGAAAAGTAAAAATTGCATTCCGCAAATAGAAAGTTATACGATCCTTTTCTTTAGAGTTATATATTACGCTAAATTATAGTCTATTATTACAGTCGGCAATATAATTCAATGTCTGTCGCTTTCTTCCTGGTTCATTCAACGGATTAGCTAATAATATTTGCCACAAAGACGACAAAGACTGCGAAATATATTTTCATGGAAAATGCGGAATATATGTACACAGAAATGCATTATAAACACACTCACTTATTAAAAACGGTAAAACGGGAATATTTTAACAATGTATAATCGAATAGCAGTACGCGAAAAAAAATGATTTATTTTATTGTACAACGCGCGAGAGAAAAATTTATAAATTTATTCTCTTCGGTTTTGAAATTGCGTAAAAAATTTTAATAGTAGTAGAAATTGTAATTTATAGTAAATCATTCAAAGTGGAATGCAAACACATGCATATGCAATTTTTTAGGAAAGTTCTAAGGAGTTTAAATGGCAATTCCGAAAACGTTTAAATACTGAAAATTCGCTTGAATAAGGAGCCATAAATACCTCGCATTTTTGTCTTCCGTATTTTTTAAAGCTTCGCCTGGGTTTATAAAGTTGCAGTCGCACCTTCTTGCCGGTATGAAAAGTATTATTGATGCCTACGGGTTTGAGGAACGCCCAGGCGATTTTGTTCCAACATCCCTCGCTACCTGAAATACCAGACCCAAATTATTAGATTTACATGATGTTTGCAAGCAAAAATAAAATGTCATCAATGTCATCGCCGAACAATATTGCAATGGATATCGGATAATTAATTCATAGAAAAAAGGAAAAAACTCTTTGATGTAAAGTTGTAATAAAAAAGGTCTCTCTCTCTCTTTCTCTCTCTCAATCATAGAATTAATATACACTCTTTTAATATTTTTTAAACCAACTAATTACAAAATATTCTTATGAGATCTTAGTAGAAACTTGCCAATTTTGTCGTAACTGAGGCTCGCGTCGGCGAAGCTCAGGAGCTCCATCACCTCAAAGAGGATCACCACCTGTTCGCCGTCCTCGCATCTCATAATCGCGTCAAAGTTGTGCTCGAAAATGAGCTCCTCTTCCCAGACCGGTATCATCGATCTGTTCTTCTTAAAGTCGAACTTGCCGGTAATCATCGGCTGAAGATACGCGCTGCTGTTCTCCGTCGTGCTCTTCAGATACGAGCCCGTGCGAGCCTCCACGATGTGAACCCTGACCATCGGTCGCCTCACGTTCACGTAATCGGCCTCAAGCACGTCCGCCCGGTGAATCGTCACAGAGATAAACTTCATCTCCATTCTCCTTCTCCTTCGTCGCCTCCTTTTCCTGTCTACGTTTTTTCTTCCTCTTCCTTCTGACCCTCACGTCCTCTGCCTCTGCCGCCGAATTCGCATCCCTCGCGGACGAGCTGACGAACGCGTCGTCGCCGGGATGCTCCTTCTTCTTGAACAACGGTCGCTCTCTCCTCCTCGACGATTGATCGCGCGTCGTTTCCGGTTGGGATCTCCGGCTGCTCGAGACTCGCTCCTCGGAGGTGATCGAGCTTGACCGAACGTCGGTGATTCTCTCCAAACTCGCCGACGAGTCGGGTTCTCTAACGCTGTTTCTTCGGCTTCTCGAGGATCTCGCTTTCGAAGAACGATCGTCGCTGTCTCCCCGCGAGACGCTTGCCCATCGCCATCTCTTCTCGTCGATGCTTCCTCGAAGAGTCGCCGGACGTAGTCCCAGCCTCGTCTACGTTCCTCAATGTTCGAGCGGTCGCTCATCCTCCTCATTTCGATCTTGGTGCTCTCCCGTTTGTGATCGGTCTCGATCCGGAGCACCTCGTCCTTCGTTGTCGGACACGAAGGCCGGATTGTCGAAGAGGACGTCGCTCCGTCGCAGTCTGGTTCGCGGCGCCGGTACCGGGGTTTTACGTGAGTCGTCGATCAACGGGGACGCGTCGTCGCTTGTCTCGGGCAATCGGATCACGCCGGCGTCCTTGGACCACCGTTTCCGCGGTGGCCTCTTCGGGTCCGTTCTCTCCGCTTCCGTTTCATTCGTCACGTTCGCCACGGTGCTCCATTGCTTCCTACGCCGCGGTTTCTCCTCGAGAGACTCGTCCCTCTTTTTCGGCGCGTCGAATTCCTCTATCAGATCCAACGACTCCACCATCAAATCATCATGTTTGGGAAGATCCTTCGAGGAACTCCTGCGATCAGAGGAGCGATTCCGAGGCGTTTCGCTCGCTCGCGAAGAAGCTTTGGACGATCGCTTAGTCTCTCCTTACTGTCCGGGAGTTCGATCGTAAGAGTGTCGTCTCTTTGTTGTTGCCACCGGGCCCGAACTCTCACCCCCGTTGTGAACGTCTACGACGACGTTAACCGTCGTCTTCGGCGGTATCGCGCTCTCCGTCGACTCCTCCAAGAAAGAGGACACATTGCGCGATCTCCTCAATCTCCTGCCCCTCGACTCGACGGACTTGGCCATCTCTGCGACTATGGGTTTTGGGCGGACGCGCCGCTAAGTGAAAGAAGGTCGCTTGCAAGGGTACATCGCGTGTGCTCCAGTTGTACGAGCTGATCGATCACTCACGAAACTTGCAAATTCATCGGACGTGCGATACCATCGCGGCCCTGGAAGAAAATAATTTTGTCCTCGTTGTAATCTTCATTAATATTCACGTGCATATGTAAACTTTACTCACGATATATATAAATACTACGCTGACTACGTTGTCCTTCGTGTAGCGAGAAACGCGTTACTAACAGGCGGCACACCAGGTGTGGGAGTACTTTTGATTACGCTCAGCGCAGGCATGGATCGATCGATACGGTGGGTGACCACGAAGTGGTCGGAACTCATTCAAGCCCTCTTTATGCATCTCTTCAATTTCTGCGCGCAGACAAACCTTACACGTTTTAATTCGCAAAATGTTTATACGATAAAATGGAAAGTGGGACAAAAAATAATTGTTACCAGGATCGTTTTCCTTAATATTTGCCTCGAAAAATGCTTCCATCAATTTTCCCTCTTGGAACACACTCTCCGCAATTAGGTTCATTAGCACTCTTGGTTCCAGTAAATTTTCACGACTAATTTCACGGCTGTTGAATTTCTGTCCTTTATTTCTCTGATCCGAAACGTAGCTCGCCTTTCAATTCCTGGTTACACAAATTGGCTTCGTGCACAACCACAGGTCAAAAAATCTGCACAATTATATATTTGTTTCTTTAAGCTCCACACAATAGCTTTGCGAACTCTCTCTCACTGTTACATATTTTTTCCATTCAAAGCAAAATAGATATATACCCGGAACTCGAAAGTAAAAGTTTTTCGGAAAGAGAAAATCGGTGAAGAAGACAATAGGCCCAAGCGTTAAAGGTGATTTATATATGTAACACCTGAGAGCTTCCGTAACAGTTTTTTTTATTTAGAAATGTGTTTCGCAAAAGGAAAAGTAAGAGGAGAAAATAAAAAATAAACTTTACGATAAACCTGGCAAATTGCAAAACGTTGCGAAACGATTGTCTGCCCCATTGGTGCGTGTTTCCAGCTCTATACCAACTTCAATCCGTTTTCCCAATGCTAATCGCTATAAATGTGGCTATCCATAAATATTCATTATCATATAATTCGGAAAAGAAGTTCTTCGATTCTTTTGCAGGCGAATGAAACTGTGATTATTCCATATTTGTATTATTACAGTAAACAGGAGTAAATTACAACATGAATAGTAAAAGAAAAAAAGGAGAAAAAAGAAAAGAGAAAAAAATACAAAAATAAAATGCAATTTTATTGATTTAAAATAAAAAAAAGTATTAGAATAATTATCTGACAATCAAGACTCGGCTGATTTTGAAAATATCGATTTAGTCAATCGTATGACAATTTTTTTTTATGTTAACAATATGTATATATATACAAATTAGTTACTAATTTAAATATGTGCATATATGTTTGCATACAAGTACAATGATTGAAAACTATATGACTATTCTGTTATATTTATGAAATATGCCCGTAAACTGACAAGCGTTGGCATAAATAACATTGCAAAGCTGCGCCCGCAAATGCTCAGAAATTGTATTGAATTTGTTTCAAGCAACGGTATTCAATATTCGTTACATTTTTCCAGGAACAGTTTACGCCTGGAGGTTTCATTCGGTGTACAGTTTACATATTATTAATGGAAGTAATTTACATATTATTGCTGCAAACAGTTTGCAGCAACAATTTACATATCTTTGCTGTAAAGTATGAATCCTAAACAGAGCTACGCGCGCGCGATTCATGTTTACACAATGTTTGTGGCAACAATACATAAATTATTTTCAGCGACACATTTACATGATTTTGCACACTCACATTCTGCTATCAGGGTAATATAATTAGACATTTTATAATTTAAGTATAATCATATAACCGTGAAAAAATCATCGCAGTGACTATTATTGTTCCTCGACCGTTTGGGTCAGGTTCTTTCTGACAAAGTCATAACAGCAAAATAAGTTTGGAGCACGTTGATAGCCTCCCCGAGTTTCATAGCAAAGACCGTGGGATCATTTATCATATCAATCAATGTACCGATAGAATTGAGATCCAGTAGAATATCAGTGAGCTTGTGAGGCATGAAATTCGGGTACATGTTACAAATTAGCGGATACAAGTACTCTCCGATTATCCGCCTTTGTTTCCGTCGCGGCAAAGTGCATAAGTGCGATAAATCAGGCATATTTGGGAAATGCGAATTCTGCATGGGATACATCGTATATTCCTTAAAAAGAAAAAAATTCTTTTAAGAAGAAAATTAACAATCGACACGTGTGTGCAATACAAAATAAAGTAGCTACGACAATTTTTAGTTATTGAGCAAATCGCGGGGGCTTGATATTTATTTACGAGTTGTAAGCATTTGACCGCTATATTATTATATTTAGGTATATCGGAAAATAAGTGCGTGATATCTAAATTGGATACACACAAACATAAAGTTTGTAACAGAAAAACGAGTTTTCTGATAATAAATGTAGCAATAGAATTAATTTGAGACATGTGAAATCCGTTAAAAAATATAATGAAAATCTTAGATTATTCCGCATATTTATTCATAATCAAGAATTCTTGAAAATCATGGAGATTTTGAATTTTTTAAAACTGTTATATCTCTACTCTATCATAGTCGCTTAAACACACAACTTGAATCATATTATTATAAATAAATTACTGTCAATCAAACAAAATGAAAAAATGGAAGAACGCGTTTCTTTAGTCACAGTTTTCCGCTCCGTTGGTATAGATTGCGACTTGTCGTTGAAACAAAATATGATTCAGCATATTCACACTTACCTCGTTATTTAACAACTTTGTTCCAAAAAACGCAGAATTAGATAAAATACAGGAAGTGTTCTTGTCAAGTACGAAACAAGCTAACTGAGTAAAGTTCGCCAAGTATTGCTAGCAAAAGATCTAAAAGAGATGTTTGATGTAACTATCCGTTATCTTGAGGCACCGCCTACTTTTGTCTCTGCCAATCGTCTGGAAACAAAAATAGAAAAAAGAGGAGAGTCAAAATAAAGGAAACGCTAAGGTATAAAAAGGACGAAGAGCGCAAGAAAAGTTTAGGTAAAAATTAAAGAAAAAAAAGGCAAGATGGAAAAGGCAAAACGTGACTTCGCGTTTTCTATATGGAATGCATGTATAAAGAAAATGACGTAAAATATTGACAATATTAATATTAAAAATGCAAATATATTATTTTAACATACCTACGTTTGATTTTTTAGCTGTTTTAACGAAATACAAACTATTTTCTCCTAGAATGTTTATTTGTTTTACAACTTATACTGTAATAATCCAACTAAGACTGGCTAAAATATCTTATATTAATTATTCATAATTAAATTACATCATTGTGTAACTTACATATAATTATTTTAACTTATAATCGCACCATTCTGCATCACGTTGTTATTTAGCTCAACGGTATTTGCTTCTTCCGCTTGTCGCGTTAATTCCTGTGCAATAATAATCGGTATTTGAAAATGTATCTGCGCGGAGTTGATTAGATATTATTCAGTGACGCAAAATCCCCTTACCGCATTAATCAGATTTTCGTATTCCTGTTCGCATTGTACTATCAGTGCATTCTTCAAATCGCCGGAAAATTCTTTAGAATCTTCTCGTTCATCGGGTTTTGCGGAAATATCGGTGAAATCTGATTCACCGTGCGTCTTCAAGGTCTTCATTTTCAATCGTTGTTCCCTGTTTTTCGCTTCTATCACTTTTTCGCGGCGCGTCTCACGATCGAAAAGCTAAAGAAACAATGTGAATAGACTGTTACTATACTGTATTAAATTATAATGCCAGAAGCGAAAATTCGTGCAAATATTTTGCGCAATACATTTGAGAGATAAATTGGAAATAAACTGTATATCTTTCTTATTATATCTCACTTATTATATCACAGCCTATAAAGTTGGATCTAAACATTTTTCTTTTATTAAGCTTTTAAGAATGTATTAAAAATGTATAATTATATAATTGTAACATGTTATCATGTATAACAATAAGAATAATAATTATCATTAATTAGATATGTCGTTAGAGATTGATATGGAAATAACAAAATATACTCAGTTTCTTCTTCTATTTTTCATATGTCTTTTATGATAGTGGACAGAAAAATTAATTTTGTATTAATCTGATATTTACCGCGGTTAATAGCAATTTATCGTTCTTCTGATTGATCGTCAAAGCTTCCGAAAATTCGAGCAGATAAGTCGAACCCTTTTTATTCGCCACTGCAGCCAGTTGACCCTGCTCGTGAGGTCGTAAACAGGTCAAGCTTTCGTCGCAGACCTTCGAATGGATTATATCGTTAAAATTTATTATCGATTAAGCAATAGCCGAAAATTAAATACCTTTATGCTAAGAACCGGACTGTCTTGCTGAATTAGAAAATCCCACACATCTAAAGTCCCATCAACTTTGATCAAGTAATACACGGAGTAACGCGTAGCGCTCCAAGCACCACCGGTTAAAAAATCACGGTGTCCGCTGAAAAAAATTGACAATGAATAGCAAAGCCGAAGATTTCCTAAACGAATTTCCTATTATCCCATTAAGCTTACGGCGTCCAAGCTATGCAGGATTCTCTGCAATCTTCTGACCAAATTCTCGTGGTCCAATCGCCGACCGTCAAGAAATTTTTTACGAATGTCGGGTTTCTTTCCAGACTTATGACCGGCCCATACTGCGCTTTAAATCTAGTTGCGATCTTCTCACCGGGCGTCTTACCTTTGCGGTTCCCTGATATTACGACACCTAAAGGGCAAAACAATTCTCATTGTCATCACTACATTATCTATTTTTTTCTTTCTCATAAAAGTTCATAATTAAGTTCATTGTTATCGAATAATTACCCGTTGAGTTCAGCTTAGAATTCTATTTAAAAGTTATATCAAGTTATACAACTTTTACTTAATCGCGTGCTTAAATATATGTATATGTGTATGTGTGTGTATATTCTGATTCTTCAAATGTTTTTCATATTATACGGTGCATAAAATTATATAAGTAAAATTATTCTGAATTTAAACACAAATTATAGATCGTCTAAGATAGGCTTTATGCAATATTTATCGACTGCATTTTTATATGTTACTCATAAAATAATCCGATATTGAGAGCGAATAATTTTTCTTATCTCTTCTTGTAATTTTTCGTGTTCTCGATATCATTGTTTTACTTACAAAACATTCAAATTTTTTGAAAAATTGCTCAATCACTCCAAATCTCTTTTTACTTTATAGTTTGGTGGAGTAATTTCTTGTATAATACACACTAGCATGAAGTCATGTCAAAGTGCGATTGTCATGTTTCATCAAGTTACATCTAAATATGCAGTTCGCTCAACGATGATAAATTGGTCTATACCGTTTTCCAAGCCACACATGAAACGTGTCCCTATCGAAGGTTCAAACTGAAGAGCCGAAATGCCGGTAGCTTTGTCCACATTCTGATCCTCCGGTTTCAGCAAGTCTATTACCAAAGTCTCTGTCGGAACCTGCAGCTTTCTGGTGTCCCACCACTTTATCTACAAACAAACGACATGCAGACTCATCATCGATGCGGTGATCACGATTTTGTGCGAGATTACACCTGTCCGTCCTTCGAGGCGCTGAAAAACTCGGTACCAGTCTTGGAATTAATCCACAGGGTCTTGTCACATGGATCTCTGTGGCTAAACTCGACCGAGCTGATGTCTACCATTTCTGACCCTCTCCTAATGTCCCAGCATGCCACTTGTCCAGTCATCAGACCACCTACCAAGGTGTTGCTGTCTTTGGGGTTGTACTCCAATGTCAAAATCGGGCAAAAGGGTTTTAGTGTTATGTAAGGATTATTCGGGTTCTCTACGAAATTGTTCTTCGTAAATATGCCGATCAACAATTAATCAACCTCGATCCCACGCTTACTTAACGCACCTACTTCCCAGATGTACGACGTATAATTGCTGGAAGTTTTTTTGAAGTCTACGTTGCAATAACTGGCCGCAAAACGATTACCCTGGTCCGGCGACCACGACAGATGAGTAATCTGCCGTTTCATCGTTAAAGGATCGCGATAAACGTTCACCGTACGCGAGAATGCTCTTTGTATCAGCGAGGTCGCCTCAACGTCGGCGAAGTATTCTTCGTAAATGTTGCAAGCGTTGTTTTGCAAAATACAGTGCTCCATCGACTTTAAAAGAATGTTTCATACGAGTGTATAAGGTAGGTCCAATAGTTTGAAGAGAGCCGACAAGAGTTCGTCTACAGATATTTACAGGTAGCAACTGAAGCATCGTGTGAATGTACAGTTCATCCTTCTCGATCTTACGCCTATATCTAACTGTCTGTTCTAAATCCTTCATGTTTATGTCCTTCGGCCAACCACCCTCGTAATGAAACATTTTGTTGTCCTTATACGTCGCAGTAGTTGTATTCACCTGAACAAAATATGTATTTTATCCATTATAACTTTGCTGTACGTTTTCCATAAATGTCGATTAAAAATTATTTATACCTCGTGAACAGCATAGACTTTACTGCATTGCGTAGAGTGTGTCACGGGATCCGTTCTAACATAATTACTCATTAACGCTGGATTCGATTTGATTTCCATTTCTACTTTGTCAAAGTCAGAGAAGTTGCATCTCTTCCCGAATTGCATTCTCTTTTTCGTATAAGCGTACTCCGCATCCATCGTGTACAAAGATAAAACTTAAATTAAACGTAGGGAAATAAATAAATCTAGGGTGCACTCGCGTTACGATTTTAGTTTGATATTAAAACTTTATTTTCCACACTTATTAAGAAATACTTAATGGCACAAAACATTTCGATTGTTATTATTACCGTGGCGCAATATGTCATAAAAAATGTTATTTAAAAATTAAAAAAAAGAAAAATACATTCTGCAGAATTCCGGTCTATTCCTCCACGAAAAGTGGATATCAATTGGACAATACAAACACAGTGGTTACTATAGTAACAGAGAATATATCATGATGGTGTGAGACTTAGCTATCGGTCCTCACTAAGACCGGTACTTCGGGATTTAGACCTTGATAGAGAATAAACATTGTTTTATACGCTTGCGCGTACTCCGCGCTCGCAGGCTCGATGTTAGATTTGACGGTGGGTATCACGTCGCGCAAAACAATTTGGGTCAATGTATTCAGATATTTGGTGCGCTGCAATTTTTGTATAGCTTCGTATAGCGACAAAAATTGCTTCTTGTTACAGTACTTTATGTTATATGCTTTAGAAAAATCTACAACAAAATTGAGATTAATTGAGCGAAATTAAATCAAGATTTAAAGCTATAGTCAACATGCGTGTAAAATGTGAAATTACTTTTAAAGTGCTCCATGCAGGAAATATTCCAAACGCCGTTCGACATCCATTCTCTTGATAAGGAAAAATCACAGGATGGGTTTTTTATAATCGGTTCTGCAATATTCTTAATATCATACTGTTTGAACGAGGCTTCCAGCTCGGTGGAAGTAATGATTTTCATGACATTGGATTGGATCGAATCTAAATCTTCGCTAAAAATGCTACTAAATGCAGTTATCGATTTTGCTGCCTTATCAAGCAAATGAGGGTCTTCTAACATATGATCTTGCATAGCTATATTCTGCAACAGATGAAATAAATATAAGGAGTCGATCATCTTGCATAAATTTCAAGAGCGTGCCCCTTCTGCCTGCATTTACATTACTTACCATCGCTTCAAATTCTTTTATAAAAGTATCGACCGATTTTTTGTATCTAGCTTCTTTAGTATCGTTCAAGTTATCTCCTTCAGTTTTTAAAAACGCGTGGTAAGTTCTCAGTACCTTAACAACATCATTCGGCACATTAAAATGCTGGAGCGCTTCCACTACATCTATTGCTACAATCTGTTCTTGAACAGATTGACGCGAATTATTCCCATGTAATGGACAATCGTTCTTGATCTTCTCAAAAGAAGAAATTGAAGCGCTCTCGGTAGATTGTCGTGTCATTTTGTGTATTAAGTCGCTTAATTCAGCAGCTGATGCTTCAGGTGACAGAGACTTTCTCGACTGAAATATAAACGCGCGAAAAAAACCATGTTACACTCAAAGTTTTTCAATATTTTATCGTACCATATATTATTGCTACGTACATTTTGTGAGATATCATTAGGATTACTATCGCCAATTTGTGATTTATTTGCCGAGCTTATCTTTTTAACGTTCAATTTATTTTCCAGTATAAAATTCTTTCCTTTCTTTGACTTTCCTGTAACTTTTGCAGACGATACCTTTGACTGCATTTTATCAAGTGCGTTACTCTGCTTTGTACCGCCGACAGATTTTCTCGTCACGACGGAAGTTACTTTGTCGTTTTGAGGTGCACTTGATTTTTTACACTCGGGGCTTTTCGCGATATTTACGTTTTTCGTTGTAATATTGTTCTTCGATACTTTCCTGCGATCGCTAGTCGACGCGGGATTGGATAAATAAATACTTTCAACCGTGTCCTTCCTTGAGACTTTCTTCTTTGACGCTACGTTAAACTTCAATTTTTCCCGCAACTCTTGCGCCAGAACGATCGCTCTACCTATCCCCGCGGCGATCTCCTCAGCTTCATCTTCATTCTATTAATTGATGATAAATAAAACAAATTCATGCATAGGCAAAACATAAATTATAAGCAAAAACACAAATATGAATCATACATTTTTACAGTTACAGATGCTTTCGTCGGTTCGTTTCTCGACGACGGTTTTCACCTGCCACGGCTTTAAAACGAATGCTGCTTCGTCACAGTCTCGTCTCAATATTTCCTTCACCTCCTCCGTGATTAGCAAAGTGTTATGTAACAGTTCGTGCAAACCTGACAAATTCAATGTACGGTCCATTACTTCCGTACGTCTGCGATCCTAGTAAAAGGAATGCAAACAAAATGTTATTATAGAAAAATGAGAAATTAATGAAATGGAAAAAAGGCATTTGCCCGTGCCACTCAAAGCGTTAATTACGCAAGTAATGTAGTTATTGCCTCAGGCAACAAGATAACCATAAGTACCTGTTTATGATGTGAGATATAATGGCTGTGTAACCCTCACATCATTTTTATGCAAACACATTATAATTGATTGCCGGATACAAGCTGAACACGCGAGCTTGAACACTTGATAATTCACACGTATAGAAAAAATATTAAAAACTATATATATATACAGCATATATATATATATATATATATATATATATATATATATATATATAGTATACAGCATACATTTACGTATAGTAATGGTAATAAAAAATAGACATAAGCCAGAATAGAATATATATAATCTTCATATATTAAGAATAATGTATATATGGAGGGGTTAAAGCCATAGTGGTGTAAGTCAATTTTTTTGACAACTTTTTTTTTCTTCTTTTTTCAACATATCTGCATGTGTAGACTGCATCTATGAACTTAACTCGATAGGTTAAAAAAAGTGACTTACACCACTATGGCTTTAACCCCTCCATATATATAATAAAGGCTTAATTATACATACATACATACATACATATATATATATGTATAAATTTTTACTTTTCTTTTTTTTTTCACAATATGTGCCTCATCGCTAATTTCCTAGAGTTTCAGTCAATTAAAACTAGGAGAACATTGAAACGGCTGCCTATCCTAACTATATATATATATCTAAAACCATCACCCGTCGTGATAGTTTTAAATGCTGTAAATTGGAAATGCGTTTATATAAATTACTAGCTCTTACAGAGCGCTCGAAGACTTGCTTCCGCTTGCGCACCGCAAGGAGCAACAAATCGTTTAGACATCTGTCGACACAATAATAGCTTTTATAAAAAAATAAAGAGTGATTTCGAGACGTTCTTAGATTAATAATTTACCTTCCCGTTCCACGTTCCATAATGTGGAGTGATAAAAGCGCGAAACTATGAACGATAAAGCGCCGCAGTTTTCAAAGGGCAGAAAGTCACATCAAGTCGACATGCACATAACACAAATGGCATAATCATATAGAAATATTCATATATTCGTATTATTATCGCGCATTAAATGCCTCAAGTACATTGCAGACTTTTATGATTTTCCGTTTACGTAATTTGCATGCGGCCATCAGGATAAAATAATTCTATATATATCACGAAAGTACGCCATTTGATATCAGCTGATATCAGCTGTGACAATAACCCTATGGAAAAGTGCGAACGCAAATTCTTAATTACAAATTGTACACTGCGACATTTACCTAAACTTAATTCCTAAAATGTGTGTGAGGATGCACCATCGAGTTCTTTTTTTTATCTTTATAAGAAATTAAATAATTCTGTAAAGCGGGAAATTGTGGAATTCATTGACTGGATGCAGGAAATATAACAGACGAGTCAATGTTGATTTTACTTGTTCTTATAATAATGATTATGTGCGTTTACAACTCGTCCTTCCTTGGCACGTCATCGTCCTCATCCTCTTCCCGAGCCTGTAACGAAATAAATAATACAGCATAGTTGCAACATAAGATTATATTCATATTATTAAAAAAATTCTAGAAGGAATTACTGCAATTTACTATCTTTCAGTCTAAAGTGTTTGTATTATCATTTTTTTTGCGCTTAAAAAAAATCCCTTAACATACCTCTTCTGCAGCTTCGCCGTACGATCCACCGCTTTCAATGAATTGGGAAAGACCTTCGAGTGTCCTCTCACCGTTATATTCCACACCCTAGAGCAAAATCGAAATGAGCGCATTTTAAACATACTGTAAATATGATAATAGAAATTAGATGAATGTAAAAAAGGTTCGTACTTCATTCGTCCCCTTCTTGTAGAGTATGAGCGTGGGGAAGTTGCTGATCTTTATGTCCTCCAACTCGTTAGCAGTGGCATCCATCTTCGCGATGACCAACTTGTCGTTGTCCTTGTATTTTTCACCGAGCTGAAATTATGTTCGTTTAACAAAACTGCTTTCGTTTACCTATGTCATTAGGAATAAATTCCAACAAAAAGAAAACGTACCTTCTCGTAAATGGGCGCTAGCTGTTGACAATGACCACACCAAGGTGCGTAGAATTCAACGAAAACATCCTTTTCCTTATCATGGGCAATTTCGTGGAAGTTTGTGCCGACAAGAACCTTCACCGGGTTCTTATCCCAGTCCTCTGGCAAGTCTTGCGTAAGCAGGTGTCTCTTCAATTGGCCCTCCATGAAAGCGGTAACAAATGCTAGGACATTCTCGGAGGTCAACTCTGGATTTTCGGGCTTGTACTTAGCCATGTCTTGTTCGAGCTTGATAAGCCGCATAGCGGGCACATCCTCTCTCTTCAAACCGAAGAATTCCAGGATACGTTCGTGATCGGTCTCATCACAATCGATTGTCACAAACAGGACCTGCGCATGGAACATTTTAAAAGCATTATATCAATTCCTTTCTGAAATGATGCAGCAAGATAATTGACGCCTAAATTTCCGTACCTCGCCACGGTATTTCTTCGCCGGCTCGTGAATACCTTCGACGTATTTCTCAAAGTGACCGGCCTCTTTACTGAGAAACACCAACAAGTGGCTCTTGATGTCTCCGCTGAAGATCTTCTGTGCCGTGTCCTGGTTGAATTCAACAACCAGAGGTAACGAATGTACGGAGATAAAGTTCTGCAAGGCTACGGGCGTAAGCTCTCCATCAAAGACAGCTTTACCTTCATCAAACTATAAAGAATAGAGATTAATTAAATTTGAGATTGCGCTTGCAAAAAAGAAATTAATTTGATCCATAATTGTGTTCCTGTTCTTATACTATACAGACGTACCTTCTTAAACAGCACGATCTTTCCATCTTCGATTCCGTGTTCGCTAAAGACTTCGTCGGCGCTTGTAATACCAAACACATGATCGTCCACCGTGCTGCCAACTTCCAAGAATACCTTGGCGGCATCACTTTCCACATCCTAATAAAGTTGTTACATATTTATATAAACAGATAAGCTGTCGCAACAGATTACTTCTGGTTATTACAATAGATTTAAAATACAAGAGATCCAGAGGTAGTAAACAAAAAATGATAGATTATCCCACATGAGACAAGGGAATGTAAAGAGGATGATTTTGATTTCGTACCTTAAAGAATCCAACAATGGTGACTTTATGCGCGTCGATGAACGCCTTGGCTTCATCAACCGTGGGCAGGTCTTTGGCAGGCGGGCCAGTCTTCTTGAGCAGCCAATTTACAATCTCGTCGGCCTGACGACCACCGGTATAGTCGACCTGGGCTCCTTTACGGTAAAACTTGAGAGTGGGATATCCCCTCACTAGATGTTTCTCAGTGAGTTCCGTCTCGATTGTCGCATCTATCTTGCCCAGTTTGATCGGCGAGTTAGCCTCCTCCAATTTCTTTGCCGCCTTAGCGTACTCGGGCGCCAATGCTTTGCAGTGTCCGCACCACGGGGCATCTACAACGAGGAAATATAATGTAATTTATCGCAGCTCGATACTACTACTTGCTAGCACGGTAAGATAAGTGTTGAACATTTTAATCTTTCAAATTTACAATTCTTGATTAATCTACAGCTAGATCTATAAGGCATTGCAATTTTGTATCAGAAAATATAATCTACTGAGCTCCATGGAGTCGGAGCAATTTAATTCAATATAAAAAAAAAAATTCGGAAAAAGGCGGAACGTCAGAAAACTGAGTAATGCGGTATTTCAAAAATTCAAATAACATTTGAGATATTTAGAAAATTTATTCAGCAACGTCGGAATATTAAGATACCATATGGTCGCTTTATGCGTCTCAAAGTCGACAGATAGGCGGCAGATAGCGATCTAAAATCGATAATCGACGTATCGAATTCCGATTCCGATAGAAGAACGTGATTAATTCTGTCCTCTAATTTGTTACACGTCAACTACAATCTGTATCATTTATGGATGCTGCGCCGACGTCGTCGTCATCGTCATTATCATCATCCTAGAGCCATGACGTGACGCTACGCTCGATCCCGCAATCACCGGGGCGATTGCAGTTTACAATTTACACAACGCGTATAACGGTAAAAAAAAATACGCCAAGAAGCGAGAGCCCCGTCTTATCTTCGCAGCTGCACTCCTCTGCACTTTCTGCCCAACCACGAGCGAGACGAACGCGTGGAAAAAGGAGGAGGCCCATAGAAAAATTAGAGAAAGATGTAAAAGAATGTAAAAGGAACAATTCGAGAAGATCGCGAGAGGGCGGCCGAAGGTCGAAATAAATAGATATCAATACATAGACGAACGTCTCGGGCGCTCCGGAATAAGAAAAAAAAAAGAAAGGACGTCCAAATATGGATCTTCTCCGGGCGCTTTTTGCACCTTTTTTCCGTGGCCGTCGCACGTCCGGCGCACAGATTCCTTCATTATTCAGAGAAAGAGAGTAGCAGAGGAAGGGAGGGAGGGGGGATTCGCGGAAAAAAAAATCCGACGGAATGTCTCTCGGCCGGGCGATCGCCGAAAAGTCACGACCCCCGGACCCCAGCGTGCCCAACCGGCCTCCCGTTATCGTGTCCTCTCTCCCTCTCGAGGATGCTCGGAGTGATGACGTGTAAAACGGAGCCTCGCATCTGGCGAAGCCGGCGAACGAGCGGGCGCGCGACCGCGACAAAACGGAGCCCTCCGAACGGAGTCCCCCAACGGGTCGCGATCCACGAAACCCTTTCCTCGGTCCTCGATGAGGGTCGTCGGGTCGGGTCGCGTCGCGGCCGGGTACAGAGAGTGCAGGCGCGAGGGTGCAGCTCTCCAGAAGAGCAACAGATAACACACGCAGGGTCACCGAGACGGAGACTCGCGCTCCGCGGGAGCGGAAAAAGGAAAACGGAGCGGTGTATACTCACAGAACTCGAGGAGCACGTAGTCGTTGTCCTGGACGACGCTCTCGAAGTTGTCCTTGGTGACCACGAGGACCCCGTCCTCGGTCTCGACCTTGGCGAGGGAGGTCGCGGCCAGGCAGAGTGCCGCCAAACAGAATCCACCGACGAATCTCATGCTGATCGGGATATACCTCACACTCTCTTTCTCTCTGTCTTTCTCTCTCTCTTTTTTTATCCCCGTCTATCTCTGGGTCTCTTTTTCCTCTTTTCCCTTGGCGTTCCCTGCGGGTTGAAAGCGCGGCCTACCTCGGCTAGGACGAAGACGTCGACGGGACGACGGGACGAGGACGGGAGAAGCAGGAAGACACACACACACACACCACACACCGTCCACGAAGAGTACGCGCGATGAATGAGCGGACGCGACGCTGCGTGCTGCGTCGGCGGGCTTGTAGGCTCGCGTTGGCTCGCGGACCTCATACGCGTGGCATCGTCCTCATCGTGGGAATCGCTGATTGGCTGGACCCCCCCGGCCGCGGCAACCCGCGCGTCCATCGTCCGCCGTCGCCGTCTCCGGCGCGACCGGCGACGGGACACGGGACGGTGCGGCGTTACCCACCGTCGCGCTGCCGTCGCTGATGCCGAAGCAGCCGAAGCCTTCGGCTGCTTCCTGGTTATTCGATGGAACGATAAAAAAGCTCGAGTGGAATCGCGAGGCGACACACGGCGCGGCGCCGACGGATTTAGGATTGGTCCGTCGTCGGGTTTCGCTCCGCGGAGTTGATTGACGTGTTCCTCGAACTCGATCGCGGTCATCGCATCGCCGCGAATTACCGTTCGATGATCAGCGCGAAAGTATACTCGACCTCGACGGATTGACGTTTGAACGGGATAAAGATCCCGGGGGGTTCGATTTTTATACTATATATTACAGAAATAACGCTCGCGTAAATATGTAGTATTAAACTATAACGGAATTACCATTTATGTTCCAATGCACAATTGTTTTATATATTTTTGATTTTGTTCAATATATAACAGCTTTTCATCCTGGCAACTTTTTCTACCTTTTTGTTCTAGATATTGAACAATTAATTATTCGTATATTGTTGGACAAACCACGATAATCTTACGAAACACGGCGATGTTCTTACATTATTTTTATCCACACGGCGAGTCGCGCAGAGTCGCGCGACTTTGCCGATTGTGCTTGGTTGTCAAAAGTCACGTGCACGGTTGTCACGTGGCGTCATTGGAGTCGCAATTCGCAATGGCGCCGTGCAGTGAGGCGATTTAACGATGCGATCGAGAACAGGAGCAAGCCCCAGGAAAGACGAACGAGCACGGTGACGGAGTCACCGCGAGATTTGTCGGCGTCACAGAGATCAGCGGATTAAATTCAAATGACTTCGATCTCAATTCGGCCAGATTGAGGGTTCATAACCGCGCAACCTCTGCTTGTGGCTGGTTTGTGCGGCTGCACGGTTGAAGTAATGGCAAAAATGACAAGCACAGCTGATGAGAATGCCGCGAAGAGAGCGCGTACCAAGAGGAAACGGCGGCGCGACGATTGTCCGCTCGAAACAAGAGCCAAGGTGTAACGATTAAGCCGCTCTCAATAGATCCATAGAAAAGCGCGATTAGTATTTTTTATTTATTTTTATATTTTATATAATTCAAAAATACACATTTGAGATTCAAACGTTACGTATTTTTTAAATGCAGAGAGTAATTAATTCGGACGACCAAATCTATTGAGATTTCGAGAGCATCTGCTGCATGTCGACAGATTGTCAGCAGAAATAATACAGAATATGCTATAGGTAGTAGAATATGTAATGACAGATTGACTGTAGAAACTGGACAGAATCTGTCGTTTCGTAACCATTTTTAATGTTTACGAAATGACGGATTCTCTTCGGTTCCTACCGACAATCTGCTGTCAGATTATATTAGTGGACTCTGTTGGCAAAACACTAAGTTTAATGCAAACATATGATGATATATATACTGGATCAATTGTAATATTTAAGAGTTAAATCTGCTGCCAATCTGTTAACATGTGGGCAATTTGCTTATTAGATAAGTATGAGAAAAGTGCAAATTTGACGATAAAGGCATCGATGCATCAAAATTTAAATTAATTGCCTTTCAAAATTTTATTTTTGTATGAATATTATTTATTATTATCATGGCCATAAAATGCATTATCTTCGTGAATCTCTGAATAATAGCATTTATATAATCAAGGAATTTATACAATCAAAGAATTATTACAAATTTTTTAGCAGTTTTGTAAACGACATAATTGTATGCTGTTTATATGTACTTATAAGTTATTAAGTCTGAAGATTCAACGTAGATTACTCAATATCTCGACAGTAATAATACAGGGCAACGTGATGGCACAGGGATTATGGATTATGTAATTGTCGTGTTAAGACACAAATTCCCGAAATAAATGCAGTCACGAGGCTGTAATATTGGTCGGTCGCGACGAGCTTCATTATCGTTTGACGGGCGTCGTGGTACGAAGTTGATCCTTGATTTATTTACGCGAGTTAATTTCCGACGCGCGACTCGAGACGTTACGTATAGTGTTTTATCGAGTTTTTATTATTAATGTAAATGTATATATAAATATATGATTAAAAACGAATTAGCATGTTACAAGTGAAATGTAATGAGCTTTACATCATTATGGCCCGGTTTCACCAACGTGATTTAATCTAATCGGTCGATTAAACTCACTCTTCGTCTCTTTCTAGGAGAACAGTTCGAAAGAGATGAAGAGTGAGTTTAATCGACCGATTAGATTAAATCACGTTGGTGAAACCGGGCCTATATCTTGTATAATATATATTAAATATTATAATAAATAAAAAAACTGTATAATAATTTATGTTAATAACCCGTAAAATACAGATCATTAATAATTAAATAATATTAAACATATCAGTTTAAAAAGAATACGTTTATTAATAACATCTTTTTATCTAAGATGCATAAAGTAACGTCGGAGATATACACGGAAAACGATAGTATCTCTGAGAAGCTTGGCAGTGGCAGTAAGTCCTGTTTAGCGAATAATATTTTGGACTTGCAGGTAACGCTTAATGCATATCTAAACTTACAACAATTGGTTTCAGATGCGGTAACTAAATTCGCTTTTAAATGTCCGTCTTATATGATCGATGAGGCAGAATTCACAGCCGGGACGCTAAATTACGACAGTGACGATGACCTAGATGTAGATAGAGACAGAGAAGGAGTAATTCTAATAGGTACAGAATTAATTATCATGTATACTTGTATGTACATATATATTCAGTGAATTGCATTTACAGAGCATAGCGTATCTACAGAGCTCAGTTTGGTCGGATTGCAAGTGTGGAGAGCCTCTCTCTTGTTAGCCGACTACATCCTGTCGCATCCAGACTCGTTTAGAAATCAAATAATTCTAGAATTAGGATCTGGAGTCGGTCTGACCAGCATCGTGGCGAGTTACCTAGCTAAAGAAGTCATTTGCACCGGTAATGCAAATACTCAAAGCCCCCCCGTCCCCCCCTCCGTTGAGAACTTCAATCTTATTTATCCGAATATTCCAGACATCAACGTGGGTGGTATATTGAATTTGATTGAACGGAATTTTCTGAGGAATCATACGTACGTTAGATCGAATTATCGCATTGAGGAAGTAAATTTTTTAAACTTACAATGGTCGAAAAAGTTGGAGGAGAGATTGCAAAGCGCAAATGTTGTATTGGCTGCGGACGGTAAACTTAGTAATTCTATATTTTAACAAGTGTAAAATAGAGACGAGAAACGATTGTATTATTGTTATTCTTTTTGGATTTGTAGTGATCTACGATGACAAAATCACAGACGGATTTGTCCGCACATTGATGAAACTTCTACACACGAAGAAGAAAAGAACAATTTACGTCGCTCTTGAGAAAAGATATGTCTTTACTGTCGCCGACTTGGACACCACTGCCCCAATGTACGAAGAATTTTTACGTTGCGTAGAAAAGTACAAAATGAATTGGTCTGTGGATTATATAAATATAGATTTTCCACGCTACTTCAAATATGATAGAGTCAAACATTTGGTTTTAATGAAGATACAAAACAATGCAAGATCTGTTGCATATGCATAGCAAATAGTTTTTTAATTAGATATGCGAATACATTACGATAACACGTAACATATTATCGTAATTATAAAATATTTCTTAATATTACAAAGAGAAAGAGAGCTTAAAGTTGCCACATTAAGAAATTAAGATCTCTGTAGACGAAATATACTGACGAAATATGGTATCTATTATAATTAATGTAAGTTATAAAAAAAATAAGTTATTTAAAACAAGATTATATCGTGGACATTTATATTTGTCGATACATAAAACAATTAAGTAGTCAAAATTTAGCACAATTTCAATTTCAGCTTAAGCTACAAAATCTAAAAATCTATTCCTTTTAATCCTTCGAATTCTTGTAACAAATAACAAACGATAATTTAAGGATTAATTGAAAGGAAAAGCGAAGATACTCGGATTGTGATAAAAATGACAATTATATAATACATATTTCTCACGTCCACATATTTATTTCGTAATTTATAATTTCCTATTTACAACCTACCATGGATAATATTATTGGACAGTGAATTAGAAGTCGCTCGAAGAGAACGATAATTCCGTTGAACTTAAAGCTCCGGCGGTACATCCTAAGATTAAAAAATTTCATTACACTACCTATAGTATAAAGAAGACATTATATATAAAGGAATGTAAGCGCTTCTTCGAACGACCACGGCAGTAGAAGTTGTATATGTTACACGCAAATTCATAACATTTCTAATATGATATACTAGAGAGGTCTGAATTGCTCGCGAAAGGACGACGATCGCCAAAGAATGAGACGAGTGCGTTGCGAATGATTAATCTCATTAATTAAAATCGAGTATAATAATTCTGCGACTTTTAGAAATAACAACGAATGATAATATTCGATATTTCTTAAATATCGTCGATCGTCGTTCTGCGAATTCAGGCCTGCGCTTGGTTTGGTAAAAGGCACTTTCACTCTACCGATCCGTCTCGATGTAGAAAATGTAAAGTATAATTTACAGCCTCACAGGTTTTTTTATACTTTTTTTTATGTGTGTGTGTGTATATATATATATATCTGTTTGTATATATACATATAGATATAAAATTGTTATATATTATATACATAAAATATATAATAATTTTATATATGTATGCACACGCTTGAAATCTCAGAAATTGTAACCGCGCAACATTTTTTTACTCAGCGTATTCCCAAAAATGATTAAATTCAGGGCGATAAAAAGTTCATAAAGTTCGGCTACGATTAATCCGCTTATAAAGTGCGCGCTTTCCTATATAAAAGAATAATCTATCGGATGTAAAAAGACGTCTCGAGATCGCGAGTTGCCTCGCATGCAGAACGTAGAACTAGAAATTCTTTTTCATCGTGCCGAAATTACCTCCAAAAATTAATTTTCAAATTCTGAGATCGTCTGTTCTCCGCTTTTGTTACAATACAAAATTGCGCATGATAAAATTTTGCGTTACTTCTGGAATAGCTGCTTCGCTATGAGTTTCACAGATCAGTTGTGCAGATATACCAGAATTTACCGGAAATGTTACGTAAATAAAAGCATTAAAAAAAATGAAATAATAAAAAAACGCCACTGACTAGAAAAAAAGAAATGAAGAATAAGTATGATAAAATTCGCATGCTTAGCAAGCATCGTGCTTTATTGTTCGCAATCGGAATCATCGACACAGAGGCGAGCAGAATAAACTCGTTCGCCAGACATCTTCCCTATTATCTCTCTTCTCGATTCATAATAATCATTCACATAAGCTTTAAATTAAATCTCAAATATCGATTTAACAGCTAAAACAATAATTATCCGGTTTATTCAATAATGTCAATTGCATAATTGTCTATATTACTTGCAACAAATACTGTACAAAAAAGAAGATGCAATTTGCATTAAAAACGCGCGAAATCGATCTTACTACTATTGATGAGTAGCTACTGGAAGCTACCTCCGTTCGGGGACGGCTTCTGGCTAGCGGATGCGGCGACGTTATTGTTGTTCGTCGCCATGCTCGCGTCCAGGACCAGTTTTCACCGGTACTCGATGATACTCGCGCTCTCGCCGGCTTGCATTGACAACCGGTGCAACGGGATCGCGTCGCGCTGCTACTTTTCGTCACTTTCACTACAGAGTTTGTACTTTTGCGGATAGATCGTTCGACCGCCTGCTCAAACGGCGTGCTTGTACCTTCTGATTGAATACACCGTTGGGCATAATCTTTGCTTGCGATGCTCCGCGTCGGAGAAGATTATACCGCCGAAGAACGATGGAAGGGCGGGATTCGCCCCGACAACGGAATTTTGCATCGAACTATTGTGAATGACAGTCTTGCTCCTCGACGACGGTGGCAACGGCACACGTCATGTTATGTTGGCTTCTGTGCTTACGTACTGATGTTATGCATATTGTGCATCTTGGCATTCTGCGAGTTGGGCGAGGCCAACGGCATGGAGGCGGTTGTCGTCTTTCGCCTGGCGTTCGACGACGAGCTCGAGGAACCGTCATTGTTGAAGTTGATCTTAACACCGCCTGTCACACCACCTTTGGATGTGTCGTACATTAAATGTGCATGCGCACCTGTAGCTTTCCAATGCTCCACCTGAGACTCGTGCGATTTTTGCAGTACTTTACGCACATCCCCATCCTCGCCGCCCTCCTTCATGATTTCTTGCAGCTTCTGTATGGTCTGGTACAGTATCACCGGACTGATTAGTCCAAAATCAAACAGACTGCACATGTGCAATACGAAGTTGCGATAGAGGTTCTTCATAAGTAACTCCTTCCCCTTATTCTCTAAGAACATTTGGCAAGCTAGTGGTATCTGGCAGTCTCCCACGTATCCATGCTTCATCACATGCAGGTTCCACATTTTCATCAGCTCCTTCTCGCCCTCGTTCACATCCGTAAAGTCGTCGATCATCATCATCGTCTTTGTTTGCAGCCACTTAGGGTCATTCTCACCCTCGGAATCGATATCCATTTCTTTGGGGTATATAGGCAGGCAAGTTACAGTGTGATGATACAGTCTAAAGGATGTATACATGTTTATAATGTAAATACAAGAGATTATTTATACTATAACCATCGTAAATTCGGTTTTAACATAAATTTTTTTAATTAAGCGGTCTGATAGATCATGGCATACTTTCTTCGTAAACTTTTTGAATTTTTGCAATATCTTCTAAAATTGAAGAAAATATAGTACACGAAAATGTGCTGTGACGTCATACCTTATATGCGAAATCTTTTGAAGTTGCCGTCATCAAAGAAACTTTAGCAAGCTATAACTTTCTCAAATTTAGGTTTTTTTTTTAATTCAAAAAGTATTAAAAATCGGCTTAGATTCTCTACATTAATTATGGATACCGCTTAATAAAAAAAAAGTTAAAACCGAATTGTTCATGCCACAACGCTTACCTGTTGTGGCCGGTGATATAAGGCCTCTGACTTTCAAACTCATTCTCGTCAAGTTCAAGAAACTCGGACAGGCTTGGCTTCGTTCTCTTCGGACGGCACACCAGGATATTCGTCACGCTCGTACGTCTGGTTGGTCCTGTTCTTGAAAAAGGTATACTAGACGGTTGTGAAATTAATTCGTGAGGACTACCTGCATACGAACCATCATAGCATTCGTTTATTGCTACGTCAATTCGGGCACCTTGTGGAATTGGCTGTAAAAAAGAAGCATTCACAATCAATTAATGTCACAGCATGGAGAATAGATCTCTTAATTTATTTTATCCAATCAAATTAACTGCTTATTTCTCTCCAAACGTATGATTATCATATATCAATGGCATCAATGGAAAATATTGCAGTTGCAAAATCTTTCAGGAACATTGTATCTATGAGGTTTTGTGAAAAACATAGAATCCAGGTACATATCAATGAAAATTTTGCTGATTGCTTAGAAGTTATAATTATTACCGCCTAAGAAGTACTTGCTGAAATACTCGCTGATAAAATAACATTAAAAAAATGATAATTTCCTGGAAATATAAAAAATGTGCAATATTTTTTATTGATGCCGATATATGTAAATCGTATATATGTGTAAATGTTCAAACTGTACTTGTTACATATAAATAATGTAAATGTAAAGTGTGCTTACCACGTATGTGAATGTGAATCGCGAATGACACAGCTTCAAATGCTTTAGAAGCGAGTACAGTTTGCCGCAGTCCAACGAGCACCAGGGGCAGTGTAGATCTTCGCAGGCCTCTGTCTGCTGCCGGCTGTTATTGTTGTACAAAAATTGATAGACTATCTGCTGAGTTCCGTTAGCGTCCACCTTCTCGTTGGAGATGCTAATTCTCGACGAGGGCGTTAGCGGACTAGGCGTTGGCAGTGTTGCGTTATTATTATTATTTGTGTTATTGTTATTGTGATTTACGGAAGATGAACGTTCGAAACCAGCTGAAAAGATAACGGTAAACGTTTAAAGCGACGTTTCCGTGTAATGTGGTGCATATATCGGAGAACTGACCGTTGGCCGATCGATTCTCTTTATTGTCGCCGCTCGGTATCGGAGGTATCGGCATCGGTCTATCCACCAGACCGTTGCTCGGTTCCATCGTCCAACTGAGCCGGAATTTTAACGTCGGTCCTTGCCTGAACATGTCGAACGGTTCGCAGTCTTTGATGTCGGCCACAGTTTCCCAAGAACTATGTTTCTTAGGACTGGATCTAACATTGGTCTGTACTTCCTGCAAACCTAACTCATACTCGCCGTCCGTCAACAGGCATCGATTGTGCTTGTCATACACAGTAAGCTCCGAGCCATACTGTTTCACTTCTTCGCCATTGACCTTTATCGCACCCAAGGACGATTTACGACGCTTTTGAGCTGGTTCTGCAAAAAGACACCGTTTGTAATATATCCTAATATATTAACTGTTGCCCTTACCTTCTAAATCACAGTTAGTTATAAGGCAGCCATTGTTAGACATGCAGTAAACCCTGAGCAAAAGCATATAAGTCTTCGCTATGTGACCGTTATTTAAGCTGAAGGACTCATTGGGTATGGAAATCGTAGATGCCTTCGATGGAGGCTGACTCTCGGAAGGATTGATTGGGACCTCGCTCGTACCGACTGAAACCTAAACAAATGCCATATCTTAATCGAGAATCAATTCGATGGGAAATTTAACTAAATTAGTCTTTTTTATTTAAAAAATTTTAAATTCAACAAGTATCAAACTTACTTGCATGATAGGCGAGCTAACGTCTTTTCTTTTCTTATGACAGATTTTCAGCAACAATGTTTCCACTTTGACAGGCTCCTGCGATACTTCAACTACAATTATACATTACAACCTTAAGAAGTACATCATCGTTACACATGAGACGTCTCACCAAGTACACACACACGGAGAAAATTTTCTCTTAAAATTTACCCTAAAATCATGGTAGTTGTGGGGACAACATGTACCACCAAGAATTTTATGCGAGCTATTCTGATTAATATCCATGCACCATAAAAAAATTCTCTCCGTATATCAACCAAATATTTTCAGATATGTGGGAACAAGGTTGCGTAATCGAAACGTACCTCTTTTATCGTAAAATCCTAAAAAAGTAAGAGTCATGTATCCGCGAACACCGAAATTCTGTTCCTGCTTTTTCACTAATTTATCCAGAATTGTTTCGGCCTTAAATCCTCGCCGTGACTTGTGACTTCTGGACATACGTTGCCGCATATACGTTAAATTTCTATATAGAAATATTGGCTAAAAAGAAATATGAAATTTTAATATACATCCATCGATCAAGGAAAATTAGCTTGTAATTTTTAAATAATTTGAATATTTATAACTTATGGGAGGTTTCTACCTTGTTGGGTCAAAAATAGCATTTTTATTTTTTTGCATTATCGGGCAGATCCATCCTTTAAAAAGATTAGCAGATTAGATGTAAGAGTATGAAAATTTTCATTTTATACCCAATATAAACTATGGTAAAAACTTTAAACGCGTTTTTCTCGAAACTACATTTTTCAAGTTTACGGAAGTCCTCCAGGACGCTTTAATTAACCAATCGACTTAAAATTTTGCAGACACGTTTACAACACGTGTGTCTATAGCATGAACTACAATCATTAAAAAATATTGAAGTTTTTTTTTATAAACAATTATTTGTAAAAAAAATTTAAAAAATCGACACCTAAATTTCAATGTCTCTCCATTTTGTCATTTTTTTTATTTTTTCTTCTTGATTCTAGTTTATGCCATGCCTAGTGTTATACAGAGTAAGAATATGTTTCATTTTTTTGTTTCATGTCACTTGTTCCGGCAGCAGTACTTCCGTAAGCCGGACCAGCGTGCCGCCGTCATCGTGTCCCCCTCCCCTCCTTTGCATGTGGCTCATTGAAAAAATTTGTACTTATTTAATAAAAGCTACTTAAGCAGCACACATAATTTCAACTTGCTATATTCAAGTTTTCTAAAAAAAAAAAAAGAAAAAAAGACATTTTTTTGACCCAACAAGGTAGAAACCTCCCTCATATTAAACTTATATTTTATACCTACCATACCATAAAAATTTTACATATAGATACATATGCAAACATTTTAAAAAGCATATAAAAATATAAACCACGATCAAGGCAATATCTCAACTTCTCAACTGACAATGAGTCAAAGGAACATATCTTAACTTACCTTCATCAAATGCTTGTATCGTTACGACTATTTACTTTCGTGTATCTCGTTACGTTAAAAACTATTGATACACCATATTTCCGAATTTATACATTCGCGTATAACAAAAACGAACAAAATATAATTAACGCTTTGAGGGCAACGCAAGTTAAAATTACAAGCAAACCAAGGACCCAAAGAAGATATTGTCTACTCACTGAAATTTGGTTTCTTGTGCGGAGGAACCGGTAGATCTGCGTTGGTTCTGAAAAAAATAAGATATTTAAAGTTACAGACCGAACGTTAAGACATTAGAATAAATTAAAATATAGTTACACAACATATAAAATTACGCACTAGTACGAAAATTTATGTATTACTGTTACGACAAAATGCATTTCAATTTCCAGTGGGAATAATGTTTTCTCTTCATAGTTTTTCTCTGCCAATTTTCATGCCAATTTGCAGTATTGTTACATTTATATGAATGAGTTAAATGCATTATTCGTAATTAATTTATTTTCTTTAATTTATTATAAAATTTTGGATTAGTTTGAATTTTGACAAAGTGTACAAAACAAACGAGAAAAAATATATAAGCTTATATCACATATATACATATTATAATAACTATATAACTTTGCGCAAAAATTAAGCTTGTAACTTGGCGATTTTACATTTGCTCTCGTCAGAAATAAAACTTTATTCACGTCCATATCATTAGTGCGGAATAGAATCCCCAGATGGCCGCGAGACGATTCACTTTCTCGAATTTAAAAACCGTCTCGTAGGATTTAAAGGTAGCCCGAAACAAGCCGAGACACGATCCTTCAATCAGGTATCAAATGGGAGGTGATGAACGGGTTTGACTCAAAATTATTTGAGACGCCTGCAACCCTAGTTGTTACGACGCTAGCAGGTTAAACCCCTCTGATCCCATAATTTTTTTTTTCATCCTCATAAAAATAACGTCTCGGAGTTTCTCACGGGTTACTCGCAAAAGCAGAGTCTACACATTTCATGTTCATCATCTTAGGAAAAACATTTCAAAGCATAGCGTAGACATGACAACGTGACAAATAAACATTTCCATATCTTCGTTCAATTCTCGTCTCTCTGCAATACGATTTAATCGCAATGAAATATTTCATTCGCGTCGATTTGTAAGCCTTCTCCGATTTCTTGTGAATCGCGCAAATTAAAAAAAAAAAAAAAAAAGATTTTAGCCTTCTGCTTTTTCTCGCATATATTTCCCGCGAGGGAGGGGGTGTACGGTGTATGTAGCGTTAAGCGTACGATTGTGAGGAATTCCTTCCTCCTCGAGAGGAAGAAACGTCCGCGCGACGAGGCCGACGAGAGGACTCGGCAGCTCGGGGCACAGGCGAGCGCGATGACAGGTGTCCGCGCGTTTTGGAAGCGGCGGAGGGCGCGGAGAGCGAACCGACGCGCGGTCGCGCGCCACGGCGGGCGCCCCAGTTGGAGTTGACTCGGCGCGGATAGGGTTAGGTCCGGTCGCGACGGTGGACGGCGGCGAGATAACGGCGGGGCCCCCCGACGTTCGCGGGGGCGTCGCGCGCCCTCCGCGGGCAGGGCGAGGAGGAGAGAGGGGAAGGGGGGAGATATCGACGCGGGGGTGATCGGAGATGAGGTTGCGGACCGCTTATCGCGACACGGGGTGACGCGCGGCCGCCGATAGGCGGCAAGGAGGTGTAAAGGCCGCGGTGCGGCGGCAGCGGTGATGTTTTTTTCGCTTACTTTCGAAGGCCTGCAGAAAGAGCTCGTGGTCGGCCTGGATCTGATCCATACGAGGTCCCTTCTGCCCGTCGAGATCCTTCTCCCGCTTCTTCGGCGGCATTTTCGCGCGGCCCTCCGTGCACGACGAGCTTCCCCCCTGCGGTAACTCCAACCTTTCTCTCTTTCGGTCGCGCGAAAAGTTGCGACGCGACAACGACAACACCCGCCCCGCGCGAAAACTGCGGCGGTCCGGCGGCGGCCCCACGGCGACTGACGCGACCCCTCGCGGCGCGCGCGCCATATATTCCGTATCCCGTCGGCGCGCATGATCGTCGTAAACGCGGCGGCGCGGCGCTGAGACGGCGGACGACCATCCGCGGAAGACGATACGCGACCTCTGGCAGAAATCGCGAATCGCCAAGATTTTTTCGAAGAATAATTCTCAGATTTTTTAATACAAATTATAATTGAAACATATATTTCATAAATATTTCAAATTCTGAATAATATAATGAGAAAATCCGCGCAATTTATTAGAAATTTCATATAGATACTGAAATATTCCGAAAATTTTTATCCATCATGTCCAGTTATTTCTGAAAGTATTTTTTCAGAATTTTTTATAAATTTAAAATATGAGAAATTCCTAGAAAATTTTCGACAAAATATTAGAAATTTTTTCATCAGAGGAACAATTTATTCTGCCACTTCTTGCGATTTTTTTCAGCGTGTGGCGACAATCGATCATCTCCCGCAAAGCGCGTCCCTGGCGCGTCCACTGAATTTGTCCAAGCAGCTGAGCTGACAACTTCATGGTTCATGACGAAGTAAACGCTTATCGCGCGGGAAGAGGCCAATCAACTTCGCGAAAAAACCTGATTGGCTGATCACGTTGATTTTTGCAGAGCGGCAAGCGTTGGTCTTTTCTCCTTCGTGCCCAGGATCCAGGATTGCGCCAGGATCGAGCCAAGATGGCCGCGATAATCGCGTAAACGCGGAGAGGATCAAACGTCCTTCGTTTGATCGTCGAGAGGGCAAAATTGTACGACATATATTTTGGACCGGTGCAAGTCCGGCGCGGCAACGAAAGTTCCTCGAATCTCGGAGGGTGATCGCGAGCGCGTGTCGTGACTCAGAATGACCGAAGAAGCGCAGCAGCAGCAGTCCGAGGTTGCTGGGACTACTGCTGGGCAGACCGACAGCTGTTCCGTGCAGAACGACGCGCAGACCGCTTCGTCGGATGTCGGAAAGGCCAAAGATAACAAGAAAGAAAAATGTCGTCCCATAACAAAGGTTCGCCCGGACCCGATAACGGATGCGAATTTCTCTCGCCGCGACAGAACAATTTTTTATGGCTTTCCCCGACGTTTTCTAACGACAGTACGAGACGCGATATAGGTTATGTTTAAATAACTTGGGTGATAGAACCGGCCGGATTGTAAAAAATTTTGAAGCGTAAAATGATCTCAGGCTTGAACAAAGATATGAGTTATACAAGCTCAATGAACATTCTTTAAACAACGCTCGAGCTCCCTTAACATTAGCACATTCCATGCTATATGTATCTCTTTCACTGGTGTTGGTATTCCACCTGAACTTTACCATACAGGTTGTTTAATATTTTGAGTATATAAGCAGACATATTATATTTCATAAAATATTTCATTTATTGATTGGTATGTTACATATACAATTAACAAACATGTCAAACATAGAATGATTATACATCAGGTATCATCTGTAATATGTATGACCTAAATGGACAGTTGTGTGACTTAAAACATTAAAAGAATTAAGTCAAAGACTCAATAGGTAGCTTGTGTGAAAAGTAATTCTCTAATCCAGGAGTAATCACTTTTTTCTCGCTGCATCCCAGCAGCGAGAAAGTGAAGCTCAGTCACAGTAGTTTCCTTTATGGATTGTAAATCCATACCTGTTTTCTTTTATTTCTCCTTACCTTTTTAAGGCAATACTGGGTAAATTTATATACATGATCTCAAGATATCTCATATACTAATAAGTTGTAAAACAGTCAATAATATACAATATATAGTTAATAATAATGACTTTTAATTGGAGTAAAAAATATTCCAGATAATTGTTTACGCAAAAAAAATTAGATGACTATTCTCAGATTAAACTTACTATCACATTATTCATAATATATATGAATGACCTTCAACTTTATGAAAACCTTACGGGAAACCAAATATGTTTTTCTTTATAATTTTATTATTATTTTTTTGCCATGAAACATCGGGAAGAGAAATGGGGTTCTTTAAATGAAATTTTGATATTGCTTGTGATGAATGATGGGATACTTTCATAAACAAGAGTCATTCATATATGAACAATGCATATGACATGGTAATTGATATATTAATGTTGAGATCAATTGTCTTAGAAAATACAAACTTAAGGTGTTCATACATTTTTATCTGAAGTTATATCTTTTAGGGCTGGTTGTTCCAGCCTGTTGCTAAACTACCTAATAGTTAAATCATATGTATGTATTTGTTTATCCTTTACATTGGACAAAGATAGACATGTGATTTAACTATCAGGTAGCTTATCAATAGGTTGGAACAACCGGCCCTTAAACTAATATTTTTTGTGAAGTGTATACGAAATAATGTTATGTTGTTAACTGGGACTAGGTGGTGATCAGAAGGTTGCCCCCAACAATGACTCAGGATCAATTCTTAGAGCAAGTTTCTCCGCTGCCGGAACATGACTATATGTACTTTGTAAAGGCTGACATGTCCCTTGGCCAGTTTGCGTTTTGTCGCGCCTATATTAATTTCATGGAGCAACAAGACATCTTCATGTTTCGGGAGAAGTTCGATAACTACGTCTTCGTAGATTCTAAAGGGGTGGAATATCCCGCAGTAGTGGAGTTTGCACCCTTTCAAAGATTACCAAAGAAACGAGTGGGCAAGAAAAAGGATCTCAAATGCGGCACCATCGAGAGCGACACGTATTACATAAGCTTCTTAGAAAATTTAAAAAATCAGGACATTGATTCAAGTGTAGCCCAATCGAAAACCGAGTACTCTTACCAACCACCAGACAGTGAGTGCTTTTCGTTTTGTGTATATTCAAGTAAAGAGATGTATACATATTATATATGCGTATACATGTATGTGTATAAAGGAAAAGTTTTAAAATTATAAATGATTGTACTGTACAGATACAGTGAAGAAGATCACGACAACTCCACTGCTCGAGTATTTGAAGCTTCGTAAGCAAGAGAAACAACGTCTTCGGGATGAAAAACGTGAAGAGAGGCGACGGAGGGATATAGAAAGACGGAAGACTAAAGACGATCCTGTTATTTCTAAGGTAGAGTAATCGAATCGATACATCAACTGGCAACAAATACAGTACGGAATATTATGGGATAATAACCATTTTGCTTTGTAATTATTTCTTATCCAATATTCGATCAAGATAGTAGATAGTTTCGTGCTGCGTATATATGTCATTCTTTACTGTATTTGCTGATACCAAATATTGATTTTCATCTGCAGCATATATATAATACGGAAGACGAAAAATCACCCAATTTTCCCACATCTCACCACCCCACAAATGTCAAATTTGAAGACTCGTTCTTTCAATGCTTTGTCGAAAACGGAAGTACATATAAATACGGAGAAGAGGTTTTCCTCAATAGATTTTTATACAAACGGGTGCAAGGGAAATTTTATAAGACTCACGAAAGGTTTTACGAGCACGTTAAAAAGACAAAACCGATTAGAAGCACGTTTGATGTCAAGAAACGATATTTAACTGGCAGTAATCAAGTTAACTGCAAAACTTATTTCTGTTTCTACAAAGGCGATCATGTAAGAAAGTTTTTCATTAGCAAAAGAAAGAACTCATATTTTTCTCCGTTGAAATCTTTAATGCGCCAGAATATATTTGAGATTCTTTTCGTTTACGCTAGTAGCCGCGAATTTCTTCCTGACTTTGACCTGCAAAAAGCTGTGGTACAATGTTTACGCCGAAAGAATCGTATGTTACGTCAATGCGGCGTGTAGAGAGAATGAGCTCTCAGGATTTAACTTTGTGAATTGATCCACTGCTGTATCGTGAGACAGACGGAAAAATTGATGCTGACGAGCTGGTTTGATGATGGCTCTCGGGAGAGGAGTGTTTATCGCATATTTATCGCGATTAATTTTATATTTATGATTTTCTTGAAACTTTATGTAATTCCATACATTCATATATAGGCTACTTTGTAACTGTTTTAATCTGTACCTAATTTTTGAAGAGAATTTAAAAAAAAAGATCTGATTTATATATTTGATAGTGTGCTCATATTTCGTTGTAAGACAAGCGTTATGAAGAAGTAAATAACATGCGCAAAACAGCATAAAGTCTGTAAGACGATAAAAGGCAATAAACTACATTGGAACAGTGATCAACATCAGATAAATATTTCGGCCTGATTTTCATGTCGCCGGCCATTATCACCTCACGTTTTGACAAGTTTGTCCAATGATCTGTTGCCGCAGGCGGCAAAAAAGGAATAATGGGCATCA
Organism: Temnothorax ravouxi; assembly: GCA_030770255.1. Lineage (NCBI taxonomy): Eukaryota > Metazoa > Arthropoda > Insecta > Hymenoptera > Formicidae > Temnothorax > Temnothorax ravouxi. Next base: position 9,606 of record JASTWP010001985.1, on the reverse strand, counting down.
ACACAAAAATCAGGCCAAATGTTTATCTGATACTGACCATATTAAATTAATAGCATAGATATTCTAAAATAGATGCACAGTGTTTAATTTTTTATAGGTTTTAAGGAATCCAGATTTGGATAAAGAATCTAGCAAAGACGATAAAGAGAACAAAGAGGAGAGGGATAAACTTTCGCCGAAGGAGCTGAAAAATAGAACTAAAAGAGACGAGAAAATAAGAGAGAAGTCAATGCGAGATCGAGAAACTAAACCTATCATTAAAGGGTATAGAGAGCGAGTTGACGATAGGAATAAGGAAAGAGAGATCAAGCAACGGCGATACGATGAGAAAAAGCCTTACGGAAGACGCGACGAAAGAGAGGAGAGAAGGATCGATCTCCGAGACGACAGAAGGTATGAGATGAAGGAAGAGTTTAGGGAGCCCAGAGACAGAAAGGTAGAGGAAAGACGCGGAAAAAGTTATGAAAAAATGAGACAAGAGAAGAAAAAATTGGCAGAAACGAAAAAACAGATTGCCGACGCCAACGGGGACGACAACACAAGTTCAAAGAAAGCGAAGGAGGAACATGATATCATACAGGAGAAGGAAACTGGAAACGGCAAAGAGTCGGTATACAATGGAGACGATTTAAGGCATGCTAAAGACAACGAATGTGAGCCACATAATACTGCCGAGGATAGGATAACAATGGATGCGGTACAGAATTACCAGGATAGTGTGGAAGAAGGAAACGGTTCAGTCAATGCAGGTGAAAAAGGTTTATTCGTATAATTATCGTACAAGAGATTTTATTTCTTCCCTCATTTTTTTTAGCGTTATTGATTCCAACATCTTCAGGAACTTGATAACGTCCTTTTATATAAAACTAGATAGGAGCTACTCCCGTCGTAAAATAAGTACCCATTTTGACGAATGTCTATCTAGTTAGCAACGCAACAGAATCGATTTTGTAAATCCGCTAAATAAACGAGGGAGGATATCTGTGCACGAATATTTTTGTGACAAATGTAACATGATGTAACGAACACATTTGCACAGATGTCAACGATGAGGACAATTCCGAAGATAAGGAATCGAAAGTTGTAAAGAGGCGTAATTCTCTCGAAAGTAGCGGCGAAGGCGGTGCAGGCGATGGCAATTGCTTACGGCGTCACAAATCGTTAGATGGAGGAGGCCAAAGTAACCTCCAGAAGAATGATAACGAGGAAAAAGAAAAAGATAAGAAAGATCCACGATTGGAGCGTAGGATACGAAATAAGGTAAGAGATTATTCGATGACATTATAGCCCGAATTAAGCCTCTCCAATGTAATAACTGCAGTCCCATGAACTTTGATTTTCTCATTAATTTCGTTACAATCACAATTTTTACGGACAAATGTTGTCTCTTGTCCACCTTTGGAGAAAGGCTGTTTGAAAGTTTCTCCAAGGAAATAAGCGCAATATTGCAATTTGTTTCTTCGCAGTAATTTTGAAATGAAATACATATTTTGGGTTTGTTTTTATCACGGTAGAATATTTTTTCATTCAAAAATGTTAATGCTATACATATATATGCAAAATAAATTCCCTAAATTAAACTCTAGGATCTTTTGCTCAACAAGCAATTGTTTTAGTACTGATTTGATCAGTATCTCAAGATGAGAGCTATATATTGTGTAATTTGTGCATACATCAGGTAAAAATTGCATCATTCAATAGTATGTCTCTGCATGTAAAAAAAAGAATCGTCAAGGGTTTATGATACATAGGCAAAGTAAATATACTTTCTCAAACGTGGAATGTATCCCTTTTTTCAATTACTTTTTTAATTCTTCGCGAATCTATATTTTTTCCATGATATATTATTCATAAAACCTATGCTTGATTTCGATGCTTGTGCATAAGATTTATATTTTCTCTATCAATCTCATTAACACACTAATATTTGAGTGAGAATATTTATTGACTATACAATCGATTGTAGGATCGTCCAGCGATGGAGATTTACCGACCTGGTATGGGCAAGTTTAGCAAGCAACGACTGGAACGCGAAAAATCCAACGACGAACGGGCATCCCTGTCGCAGAGCCCCACGCCAAATCTCAGCGTCTCTTCCGCGACCGGCAAGTCTGGAAAAGTTAGCGCGACGGAAGTACGCTCGATGACGTTCAAACGTAGCATCACTCGTGACGTAGCATAACAGATTCTTATTTCCAATTCTTATCATTCGGACATACTCCATCAGACTCACGAATGACGCTTTGACTTCTGCGCACGGCAGAATTTTCATCGCCATGTATAATATAATTTTCCTCGTACTGTATAAAACATACCGCCATCTTTGACATGTGTTAAAATGATAATTCTATAAGCAATATGTTAGATAAACATTTCACGCACAGTCTGATTATATCATACATTTCGCTGGTTTCTTTTCTTTTTTTTAGATGCAATTTTATTACTGTAATAATAAAGAATTAATAAATACAATATGGTTTTTTTTTTTTATTAAAATATCTTTAGAACAACTATGGGAATATCGATTTTAATGATTAGGTTAGTTCTTTTGAACAATTTTCCAAAGATTATTAAAATATTTTATCGTGTGTGTGTGTGTGTGTGTGTGTGTGTGTGTATAAAGCAAAAACAGTGAACTACAGGATAAGGATATACAGGGTCATGTTCCAAAACTCATTCTAGTTAACTAAAATGCTATAGTGTACGTGACGTAAACTATAGATTTTAGTTACCCAGAGTGAGTTTTGGAACATGACCCAGTAAAGACAATTCTTCGTTTTCGACTCAGCTGCGCAAATTTGCTTGCGCATCTCAAGCAAATCATGTTCTTTGGATGGAGTCACTCAGCTACAGTATGCTACATAGGCCGCTTTCTGGCATTACTGGACCTTATAGATACATTTCTAACATTGAGGAGTCATAACGGTAAGCGTTTATTACAATTAATTCTAACAAAAGTAGATATATACCTATTAGCACAATTTTAATGTTATTTGATCAAAAATTAGTCATCGGAAATAAAACACATTTACATATTACCCTTTGAATGTGCAGATAAAAACATGTGTGGAATGCAAGCATCATAGTTTTACTTTATAAAAGATACCTCTCCCAAAATTGTCATTAACATTAAAACGTCTCAAAACAGTATATCATTCTTGAGCCACAATATCTACATTTGCAATAAAAAAAGAAATGTTTTAAAATTTCAATTTTTATTGGATTTGTTTGCATATTATATGTTAGAAATGTTTAATACCTCTTACACAATAGCAATTAAGTTAACGTATTGCCCGTATCTGTACTAAAACTATTATTATTTATCTACATTAATTGTAAGTTTGTTAAATAAAAATTTGTACAATTAATTTTTCTAACCAACTAAATACGAAAAAGTTGTGGGTCAATAAACGAGCAAATTAGGTAATTACAAATTATGCAAATTAAACAAAATGTGATTTATATCGGACTGTCGAACTTCCGACAGTTAGATATATAGTAATAAATCACATTTTATTTAATTTGTAATTTTATTTTGCTCGTTTATCATCCCACCGACCTTTCCGGCTGTTTTGCAAATACGAGCTTGTGACCTTACGAGTTTGTTGTTTTTCTCAAGTTTTGAATAAAATTGAATTTTCACATTACATTTTATTTACATTTCTTATAAGATACGTTCCTGAAAATACCAGAAATCTATTTGGAAAAGTGCTATGGAATTTATAAAATTCCTACTAAGTGGACATCTAATACTCATCTTTGTTACGGCTTTTTCTCCCGATGGAAATCCAAACATTGAGTTCGACATATTGTTCGATACCGCGGTACCCGAGCTCACAGCTGATTTCCGTTTGCCTGCTCATATAGTACCGAGACACTATAATATTGAATTAGACATCGACATGTATACTTTTCACGGCAAATGCAATATCAGCCTCGACACAACAACAATCAACACTCACAACCTTCCGTCAAACATAAGTTTACACTCAGTAAATTTGATAATAATTAATGCCACGTTGATTAAAGGTGTTGGTGCAATTGCATTAAAGTATAACTTACATGATATTAAATATGTTACCAAGCAGGAAATTGCCATTCTTGATTTCAAGCATAAGTTATCACCCATATATAATTATACTCTGAATATCGTATTTTCGGGTATCGTGGCTGAATCGGGAGGCTTATTCAAAACTTCAATAACTTCATACGTAAACAGGGATGGACATAAAGAGTGAGTATAAAAACATTTTCTTTCTCTATAAACACTATTAATAAGATTTAAATTAAAAGTTTGTTATAACTATACCGACAACTTGCACATTATATGATATTTTAATAAGAAATCATTTAAATAGAAAGTTTGTAAATAAATTTATATAATTTTAGAGGGATCTAGAATGTTAATATCATTTTATTTTAAGATGCGTTTATATGTATAGGTCGGTATTTAAAGAACCGACTATAAATAACGGCCTTAGAGAATGTTAATATTTTGCAAGGGGTGGTAAAAACTGAGTTTACCATAATTTTAATTCGAGGCCATTCGCGTAGTGCCTCTTTATTTGCACTTTTTCTTGGTTTCTTTTTTCTTTACTATTCCACCATTAATCCTGTCGTTGTTATACTTCTTTAACAATATAAATATTTCTAAGCTATCTTAAATTGTTCTTTTTAAATGATTTTGTATTAGTTTGTTAAAATTCTTCTGTCTTAACGTTGAATTATCTTTCTTTTTTTTATATATATTTGTTATTGCTATTTCTATCCTTTTCTTAGAGTGAATTAGGAATTATCTATCTCTCTCTCTTGTGTCTTGCTCCATTCTCCTTCGCTTTTCCTATTCTCCGTGATGCGACCTGGGAATAAAGTCGGCTCTCGCTCCTCTACGCGATCATCCACGGACCCGATGTCACGTATGCCGTTGATACACGCGAGATTCGATGCCGGTAACGACGCTTAACCCTCCCCCTTCCCCCCCCCGATCGCTCACGTCAGGCCACGTAGAACGTAGATAATTGGGGAAACGCGTGTTTGCGGTCCCGCCGGGATATTCTAAGGGATCATATACGAGGAGAGGCGGCTGTTCCGATTACGCATGTGAAGGAATGGATATTGGAGGAGTTGCGCTTTTCGCGAATGGAACTCCTATTCCGCCGACTGCTGACGACGGCCGTTTTCCTCCTTAGATTCGAGGAAACGTGTTTATCGTGTCGCGCCGATACGAGACAGATGTAAATGTTTGGCTGGCTATCGTCCGTAACGTGGCGTTAAGATAAACATAAATGTATATGGCGATGTTTATCACGCTATACGCTATAGCATTGCGATAAATATTTCCGCGTGAGCGCGGACGTGACGACGCATATGTTGCTCCGCTCGTGCGTTGTCCGCAGGTGTTTCTTATTTATTTATCCCACTGTGAAGAAACTCTTTCTTGTTTCAGAACTTTGGCAAAGTGAGAAAATTTCGCAAAGAAATTTCTAACACGCGTTCTTAAAATACATTCTGCAGAATTCATTGCGAGATATATTCCGTGAATCGTCAATAGTAAAATTTACGACAATAAAAAATACAACACTCATTGTCTATCTGAGATGTAAATTATTCTCGATCGGTCCGATCAATTTTGCTACTTTAAGTTAAATTAATTCAATTTTTCAAGCTTCATGAAGCGATTAGTTGGCAACATTATAAATTCCAATATAGCAATAATCGATTAGTCTGAGGTGAATAATAGGACGAGGCAACTATTTTTACTTTGTCACACGGCAGAAATATTAATTCCGCGGGCGGAAAACAAATGAAGTTTTTCCAGAAATTTTAATTCATTTTCATTTTCTTAAAATTCATCGATGCATGAATGCGCGATTCTTTTTCAATGAATGATGCTGGAATGAGGAAGCGAGCCGTGTATACGAATTCTGTCAATGTTCTCCTTTGTCGAGCAGTTGTTACGCGCTCCGTAATACTCGTACGTTACGTTACGCGCGACAAGACCGCGACGAGCGCATTACGGAGCGCGGTAAAACGATCGTTTCAACGCTGATTGACTCCGCGTCTCTCGTGTCTTTCTCTCTCTCCGTGGACCTAGCGCCGTTCTCCAAGTTAAACGACGCTAAAAAAAAGCGATGAGTAATCTGTAGTAAAATTCGTCATTCGAGTCGCGCGACATAAAGTGCGTGGTAGACGGTCGGCTTTATAGTCTCGTAATTTTCATCGTAACCGCCGCGAACGACGACGACGCCTCTCTCGTTGTCCTTCCGATACGGGAACGAGGGACAAAGCGGGAAAGACACACAGGGCGGAAAGACCAATACGAGAGGCCTACCACGCGCAAGGGTTGCATGACGGTGGAGATGTGGCGGCGCGGCGGGACGAGGGGAGGAGAGCTCAGCACGAGCGGGGTCCTTCGAGAGTGGCGCGAACTATTAAAAAGCGCGCGTCCGCTCAAATTCTCGCTGGCAGTAAATTACCCGAAAAAAGAAATAAGCGGTGGATTCGAGGCTCTCCTCTCGACCACCCTCTTCTTCCCTGTCCGACCCCTTCCGCCCTGTCTCCCCTCCCGGCCTGCTCCATGGATAGATCGTCTCGTGCGCTTGCTTTTCTAGGGTAAAAACCCTCACCGGCGGGGCGGCGAGCGCGGCCGCGGTTCTGAGATAAAAAATTAGCCGGAGTTGCAAACGTTTCCACCTTAAATCATATATTTATCGCGACATTAATTCAACCCTTTTAGGTACCTTTTTTCCTGGCCACTCCGCACAGAGACCGAAACGCCTCCGCCGGGGCCGACCCCCCTCCCCCTACCAGGGTTCTCTCTTTTTCAGCATCTCCTCTTTTCATCCGTCTCTCCTCCTCTATTTCTGCTTCGCACCCTCGTCTCTCTCTTTTACGCCACCCACTACGGGACGACAGCCCGTTACCTCGCTAATTTCTCAGATTCAAGTATTTTTATGTACCGTCGCGCGAATCTAACGGGGGTAAATCCTCTCGTTTATTATTTAGTAGGGACGAGCCGGACCCTCCGACGGCTATGTGTGCGTATGTGTATATATGCAAGAAGAACTTCAAACGACCGTAAGCATGTGGGAAGATGCGCGTTTGCCTTGTCGCCCTTTTCGGTTTGATGGGGATATATGAGGTCTCGTTATCTCTTCTTGCTTCGACTCTCGACGATTATCCTCCTTTACGGCAGGATTGGTGGATCGCGGCGGTTGCCCGCGTTGCCGTTTGTATATCATTTTGCTGTTTTACGATGCTTAACAACGAGTTGCAACATTATTTCCCGTTTAATGTCACGTTTTATTTTCAATCGCTTCATCGGATAATGTGCAAATTAGCGATACGTGCTGGATACCGGTAGCATCAGCTAAATAAATTGTGCATTATAACGTTTTCACTATATAGAGAATATTGTCAATCAATATATATTTATATATTATATTACGAGACAAAAGTTAAGAATGTTATTTAACTTGGAAATCGTGCGAGATGTGACTCTGGTCAATTAATATTTATTTATTTAAAAAATTTTTTATGTGTATATTTTAGTTATTCCTTTTACGAGAGAATTTTATAACTTTAAACATTTGTGAAGCTACGTGAAATTAAATCTACGAGTTTTATGTCTTATATAATTATATATAATGTAAAATTTTTCTTTATTACGTTTTCTTTCTTTGACGGATAAAATTAGATTAATTCAGAGTAATTCTCGATTTTTTCATCTTTACGCAGACTTACGACTTGACAATTTTTTTCTATAGCAGATTTCATATTTCTTTGATCATACATTAACATTGCCTTAACTTTCTAACGAAAACTAATAAGAGATATTACAGAATCTGGTGCGATCGCAATCGGAACTACTTTTTCGTTTCCCACGCGACTCCTCTATCGTTCCACCGAAATAATTACGTATGTAATTTTTTAGCTTGGGGATTGCATTCACACTTTACTCACGTACGAAATACGATCTGTGACTACGCCTATGAGCAATGGCGCGAGCAAGCGGCCCCCAAAATCCCGGATACATTATCCACATTGAAATAGGAAACGCGCGGCGCGAGGCGTACCCCGGGAACCTAGACCCATCGATGTTTACTTAATAAATACATATTTAGTACATATGCGACGTATATAAGCTGACTGAGCCGGCTGCGTCTATTTTTGCCCCCAGTTTTGTTGTCATAGGACTGACGATGGGACATGGCTCTCCTCGCGGAGCGAGGCCACCATAAGCAACCTAGATCTTCGACAATAGATGACTTAAATCGTGAATCGCTTTGAATGTTTCTGATAGTTGCTCGGTATATCGCGGGGTCTAATATAGTCACTCGCAAACTTCCTCCGCGTGCGATGCCCGTGGAAGGCCCATGGAACAAGGTTGCGTAGCGTTCTCGTAGTTAAGCCACCCTTATATAGCCGCTTAATAAGAACTTTATGTACCGAGGCGTGTAATACCGGGCTATATCCGTTTGCGCCGTTAACCATCCGCCTAGCATTTTTGCAGAATTTATTTTTATATTACGCAGTCTCTCTCTAAAACCATGCAGCCGCGGCGCATATGGAATGTGCGAGTCGAAGGAAGCCATGGAGCACCGCCGCGAAAAATGCGGTGAAAATTTCGCGTTACGTCGGACGCCGGATTTCGACGAGAATTTATGCTGGTTAGTCGTCCCGACTTCGACTTCGGGTTATGTTATTTATTCAAGTGTTCCGCGTGAAACATAGGTCTCTGTTAAATTTTTCAGCGATATATTGTGAGTTCAATGGAAAGCATCTTAGAGAAAATGTTCAATTTAGTTTTCAAGCAGTTTGCATATTTGCCGTTTTGAGTGAAGTAATTTTCTCTTTTACACAATTCATGTACTTTAATTTTGTGTAAATCTGTAAGTCGTATACATATTTTAATGTACACATGTATTACTTTCTCAATGTCGTCAATATAAAATTTGCTTCTGCTAAAATAATTAGTAACTTAAGACTCCTCATAATTTAATACATATTTATTATCATGTGAGTAATTTACAACAGTTATTATACATACATGCTACATATATAGAGATAAATATTAAATTAAAAAAAAAAATTCTAATATCAGCATAAATTGTATTTATTGTCTTGTATTGGTAATTTTAAAAATTATCCGAACTAATAGGTTGGCCAATAAGTCCGTGCGGTTTTTTACTCTTATAAATGTTACTTATAAATAACCGCACGGATTTATTGGCCAACCCAATATATTTAGTTGCATTCTTTCAACATGTTATAACTAAAGTTACAGATAAAATAATATTTCACGCATCATTTAAATTGTAGAATAGATCGCCGTAGTGTCGAAGTTTCATCTCCCATAGGATCACCGTGCTACCGTGTAACATAAGTTTATGTGGGAAACAAGTGTGTGTGATATAATAATTTGAAATTGGAGTACAGGGTTTTTGCAGAGAGAGAGAGGGGGAAGGGGGAGAAGAGAGAGAAAGAGAGCAGGCAGAGAAGTACAGTATCGCTCTACATTGTGTAATTGTCGAGAAGCTTGAGGCAACGAGTGAAAGGAATATTAAGGACACACGTCTCGTTTCGAGGAACATTTTGTCCCCCATT